>CAHIKZ030001813.1:2392500-2482500 GCA_903632075.3 Acanthosepion pharaonis
AAAAGTATTTCTCGAATTTTTAGGATAAAGATATATTTTTAGTGTTTTGTTTTTGCTTGGGAGTTCACAATTTTCCCATAGCTGAGACTCTAACAGTTGCTATCACCTTGGGTTAGCGTGGATCTGAGAACAACAGCAATTTATAGGTGAACTAGCAGCATGGCCCGGCGCTGCCCGTGGTTGATTCAAACATCGTACGACTCATACAACAATCGCTATCACTTGACTTAAAATATTTTTGCCCTTCCTTGCCTTTAAAGGAGTGCCCTTTGCCGTGCTGATGTTGCTACATTCCTTACTTCTTGCCTATCTCACACTGCGAATTTTTTCTAAGCTCTATACTAAACATTAAATCTGTTACGAAAAAAGAATTAAACAAAATGAACACAAAACGATCAGCTTAAAAAAAAAAAGGACTCGTAACTGGAAAAACCGAATGAAAAAAGAATGTTAACAACAAATACTTTTTCACACCCAAACCAGTTCTGCGGAATCAGAATCAACGTTGAGTTTAAGCAAGCGAATGAGCATAATTGGAGTAAAGTGTCATGCTGATTTAAATTTTTCCCACGTGTGACGAATGCAGCTATCGATTGTTTTTGCATGCTAGTTAACATTCGTGCCAGTCAGCTGTTGGCTCTCACGCTGGCCAATAGAATCTTCTTGCTTATTCGTGGCAGCCAGCTATTGGCTCTCACTCTGGCCAGTAGAAAATGAAAACTGCCGTAGAAGCATGAAAAAATCGATTATTTCCACTATCGATGGGAGTTGGGAAATGCAAGGTCGGTCTTGGCCTTCCCGCTAACTTGGTGCATGTGCATGTAAATTTTGGTGCAAATCCGTCGAAAATTACGTCCGTGCATTCGTTACACACACGCACATCCTGCCTTTTATAGATAGAGATCAGTGCTCCTCAAAACCTCAAATCTTCCGACCAGAGGACTTGCTGCCAATTGTAGTTTATCATTATACCCAGGACTATGAAAGTCAGATATGTGGAAAAGAAAACAACTTCAAATGTGAAAAACAAACAAATATTGTTCGAAAATGACACTCGTATATTTAAACGATAATTGATTAATGAGCGACTGATTTGTTTTTTACGGCTTATCGACCGTTTACAGGTTATTTAAAGCAAGAGAATATTTTTTTTTAGATTGTGGAGAATGCTTTGGTGATAATAATAATTTACTGATACATGTCATACAAATTAACCCATAGCTGGAGGGAAGAAAACGTGTACTTATACTGTTCCCATGGTTATTTGCACGCAAGTAACTATAACGATTCTGAGTGGAATTGGAACTCAGCTCTCTGACTTCCAATTCCTCGTTGTTATCCATTTCGCCACTCGTACATCCAAGCTTAGAACACTAGGTATTCCCAAGCGGTCACCCATCTAAGTAGTGACCTGGCTCGACGTTTCTTAATTTAGGTGATCTTACGAGAACCAATGTTTCGACGTTATGTCCGTATGCCGTAAGGAATAATATAAAACAACGAAAACATTTATTCGAAAATATAGGAATTATAGCTTTTATAATATGAAACATTTTCTTTAGGGTTACATCTTTTCTTTTCTTCTGCCTGCCATCACCACAGTGTTATCTGCTTAACTTATCTCGTTAAGATTGTACCTATCAGCAATAAATCCTGACAAGACTTCTACTTCTCTTTGGATTTTCGCTATAAATATTAAATACATGCGGTGACCACGCGCATGCTTTTCTTACGCCCTTTCTCTGCATAAGCTCAATTCATTTTCTATCCGTATACAGGCGCTGTGCTCACAGAAAATGTTCCGGGTTAATCTAATAGCTTTCCTAAATGAAGATAAATATCAAGTTTTCCTAGCAGTTCGAATAGATCTTTGTGTCACAACTTGTCAAATACTTTTACGTAGTCTATAAAACATAGGTTTACATCCTTCTCCCCCGAAAGCCGAATGCGTATGGAAACAGAAAAAAAGAAAACAAATGCTGAATAAGGGCGGAAAGCTTTGTAATACCAATCCTCTTATATAGCAGTGAATGTTAGTCAATTTCCTCGGAGACGAAGAGAAGACTTGAGGCAACAGCGATGGGGTCCTACAGATGGAAGCTAGAAATACCATGGACGGAGTATCTGGGCAATAAAAAAGTTGTTTTTTAAAAAAGTGGAAACCAAGAAGAAAATTTGGTACAAAACAAATATGATTGGTGTGGTTTGTTTTGTTTTGTTTTACGCTATATCAACCTCAATGGGTTATTTAATGCCGACAACATTTTTATTGCTGGTAACTATTTTTTCCAAAAACTTATTACTGGTAATATTTTTCCTTAAAAATTTATTGTTGATAATATTTATTTTCTTCAAAAATGTGTTTAACTATTTACCCATAGGTGGGGCCCTAACAGGTGCTACCACCCCGGGTCAAGGTGGACCTGGGAACACCAGCAATTAAGAAGGTGGTTCCTCAAAACCTCCTGATCAGAGGCCTTGCTGTAGGATGTAGTTTATCGTCTTACCCAGGGCGTGGATGTAGTCTATCGTCATACTCAGGACGGGAAACAAATGAGACACATCATGAGGAAAGAGGTTTGACTCTCACAGGACATAATTTTTCATTAGTATCATGTCAGACCCAAGCAAAAATGCACCAGTTTATTAACAATTAACTTTAGAGGCTGGAAATTCAGACTCTTGAATGAGAAATTTAACCAATCCCCACTGAAGGCAAGAATGAGAGAGCGAAACAGCGAAAAGTCTACCTGACGAGTTTGTGCAAATACATTGAAGAAGAGGGACACTTATGGATAAGGAGAGAATGAACATTGATTGGATCAACGAAGAGTAGAAAGTTGTGGGGTGCCATGATTGCCAACATCCTGAAAGGGCATGGCACATAAATGTAACAATCTGGCTATCACTGTTTTTAGTTGGTTAACTGATTGTAAAATATCAGCTGATGTTAGTCCGGCATTACCGACAGTAAAATGCTGTAGCTTGTGCTGGTACCCTTCACTTTCCTGGCAAAATATGCTCGTTACACAGTCGTCAAAAGGTGATCAACCCACCCCCGATCCCTTGTTAACGATTGGGATGTTATGGAAGTTGTAAAAGGCAGAAAAATTGTTTTTAAATGCTTATTTAAATGTATAAATTATGAAACGCTTTTAAATGATCAGATTTTGCAATCAAATTATCCATATATAGCAAATATAATGAATGTTTCTCGAACTGTTACACCGAATCTAAAGTGATAGAAACACCAGACTGATTAAAATGAAAGCTTCCATCATAATTATTTATAGGCAAATTTGAAATATTAACCATATTCTCTTTGTAATTTTGTCTGGATAGATATTCAGAAGGAGTGCTAATGCTGAATTAGAAAATGAGAACAGTCTGTCTCTTGAATCAATAACAAAGGAATATTAAAAAAAAATCTCAGAGTAGGTAAATCTCAGGAGGAAATGGAGAAGAATTAGTGGTGAGGCAGGAGATCAGACGCTTCGGAGGGAATTTCAATTTAAATATCCGTGTATCTTCTTTTCTTCTTTTTTTTTTAATCATTTCACTACAAGCACGGCAATAAAGCAACTAGGACGCAAGAGTTTACTGGAACTTAAAGAATATGAAAAATACTATTAATAAAAAAAAATAAGAAGAATTAAAAAGACATAAGATAACGACTGATATTGCATTTAAATTTTTGATGATCAACGTTGACTGGGAAGCAAGAAGCCGAAAGAGAGTTCCACAAGTGAGAAGTGCTGTTAACATAGAACCCAAGGTTAGATCTAGTCATTTTAACTGTAAAATAATGCGACCTTGCCTCGAATAAAGTCTAAGTACAACCAGGGCAATTTCTAGGAGAGTATTTATGGAAAAGACACGGGGAAGCTACGTTACGACGGTGGGAAAAGAATAAAGCCGAGATGCCAGGTTAGAACCAATAACATTGCATATTCTTCTTTGGATTTCATCAAGAATCTCTAAATACATAGCAGGAGCACCAACCCAGATGTGGTAGTAATATTCAAAACAAGAACGAATGGCAGACTCATAAATATGTAAGATAGATTCTGGCGAGAGAAATTGTCTGGCACCACATAGTTAACCAAATTTCTTAGCTACAGACTTAGTAAATTATTCAATATACTCTTTCCACTTCATGTCAGCTGAAAACGTTAGTCAGATAAGTGGCAATGAGGCATTCTCCTGGAGGTTAGCTTCAACCATGCTGATGGAAGTTAAAAAAAAAACATTCTTTTGGGTGATTAAAAGAAAGAAGTTTCGTTTTTGAGGTGTTAAGAATTAACAAACCACTCCTTACCCCATTTAAAGGTCATTTTTTAGATCAGCTGTCAATTTAGCTTTATCTAATTGATCAGACGTACTATTAAGACAGGAGTAAATAGTTGTCATTAGTATAGATACCGAGTTGAGAACTGGTCACAGGACATTTATGAAAATTAAAAATAACGTAGGTCCAAGGATAGAGCCGCCCTGATGAACACCGGCATTTATGGAAAATGATCTAAAAGAGCTGCCATTCAAGACAATTTTCATTTCGTGATTTGATTAGAAAAACTGAATCAGTTCAAAAATTCATCTAGAAATGCCATAAACTTTCAATTTGTGAAGCAGATTAATATGACAGCCCCTGTCATAGCCCTGCCTTCGAGATATCCAAAGCAACAGCTCGAGCTTCACCATTCTTATCTAAAGCTTGATAGACTCTTTCAACAGTAATCGTTAACACATTAGCAGTTGACCTAGAGAAGCGAAAGCCATATTGCGTATCTAAAAACTGTTAGCGTAGAACTTACGGTTACATCTAGCCATTTGAACTATAAAATAAGCATACCTTTTGTCCCAATAACAATATCTACTTGACATGTCATGGAGACTACGTTGTCCGTTTAATAGCCCTCGTTGTCCTTGGTTTGCTATCTATTCACTCAAACCTATTAAGTAGGTTTCTCGCTATTTATCTCTGATTCTTTTCAGTATAACCTGTAAGTTTTATATTCTCCAGATCCTATTTCTTTATAATGTATCCAGGCATTTCTTCCTGTGGCAACAGTTTCCATGTACTTCCTATTTTTATTAAAACTTCCTTGTTGCTCACCTGTTCTGTCTATGGTATTCTCATCATCCGTCACTAGAACCACATCTCGGTTACTTCAAGTTTCATCATCAATTCAGAGAAAATTATCCAGTATTCAGTGTCATAAACGTATGATTGATTGATTGATTGATTGATTTGTTTTTTACGACTTACAGATTATTTAAACCATAAATATATTTATATCGTAAGAATTATTGTTTTTAGATAATAATATTTGCTGATAGAATTAATCGATACCTGGAGGAAGAAAAGGTATATTCATCCCTTTCCAACGTGCATTTCTGTGTAAGTCAATATAACGAACCTGAAATTGGAACCCGACTCTTCGATTTCAAATTCGGAGCCGTTATCCATTTCACCACCCACACATCCATATAGTCGTAAGTCTCACTGCCATAATGAAGATTACATATTACATAGCAGTTCGTCAGAATTTTCTTTCTTTCTAATGACAGAAGCTTAGTTTCTTTAAAACTTTTTCCGCTATTCTTTAGGCAACGAAATATGCCGTGGGTGCTAAATCAAATATTACAAGTTTAAAAGTGGAGGACTTACTGAGATGTTTAATTTTAATTTGCTGTACTTTTATCTCATCTTCTCATAAAGTGAATTTACTATTCGAGTGTATTATTTGCTTTTGATCTCTATCTAGGGAGGATGTGTGTGTGTGTGTGTGTGTGTGTGTGTGTGTGTGTGTGTGTGTGTGTGTGTGTGTGTAACGAATGCACGGCCGCAATTTTCGACGGATTTGCACCAAAATTTTACATACACATGCAAGTTAGCGGGAAGGCCAAGACCGACTTTGCATTTCCCAACTCCCATCGATAGTGGAAATAATCGATTTTTTCATGCTTCTACGGCAGTTTTCATGTAGATTGCGGCCATTTTCTACTGGCCAGAGTGAGAGCCAACAGTTGACTGACACGAATGTTAACTAGCATGCTAGCATGCAAAAACAATCGATAGCTGCATTCGTCACAAGTAGGAAAAATTTAAATCTGCATAGCACTTTACTCCAATTGGCTCATTCGCTTGATTCTGATTCCGCAGAACTGGGTTGGGCGTTAAAAAGTATTTGTTGTTAACATTCTTTTTTCATTCGGTTTTTCCAGTTACGAGTGCTTTTTTAAAGCTGATTGTTTTGTGTTCATTTTGTTTAGTTCTTTTTTCGTAACATATTTAATGTTTAGCATAGAGCTTAGAAAAAATTCGCAGTGTGAGATAGGCAAGAAGTAAGGAATGTAGCAACATCAGCACGGCAAAGGGCACTCCTTTAAAGGCAAGGAAGGGCAAAAATATTTTAAGTCAAGTGATAGCGATTGCTGTATGAGTCGTACGATTTTTGAATCAAGCACGGGCAACGCCGGGCCATGCTGCTAGTTGTATATAAACTTTTACTTCTAATCATTTGTACTTACCACCTAGTATGAGACCTGTAGGCTTTTTTCACATATAAGACTTATATAAAATCTTTTGAAGGTCATATTTCAGGGAAGAAACGAAAATTGTTGTATTTTGAAAATTAATTATTTTAGACAAATCAACTTGATAGAGTTGTTATAGATGACAAATGTATTCTATTTAGTTTTTTTCAGTAAAACATAAAAAGGCTGCTGGGAGGATGAGGTTCAATCCCACTATAGCGCTGTGGAATTTCCTATGCGTCCTGAAGTTTCTGTATCAAATCTCTGTCATCGTTTGTTACACTACCCAGATATTAAAATTTCTATATCCGATTGATTTTGAAGACTTAAATATGTAGCTTACACTTCGATTTCGTTATATTCACTTACGATCAAATACTCTTGGAAAATATATGTATGCATCCTCAGACTATGAGTAGAACCTGGAAAAATTTAATTCTAATTCTCAAGAAATTGTTGTTACTTGCAAGAAAATTATTATTCTTACAATTCAAAATGTTTCGGCTTTAAATGACACACAAAGGGTTGGTAAGCCGTAAAAAAATCAAATCAAGCATGAAAAAGAACTGCATAAAAATACCAGTTGTAGACTGTAGATATAGATATCTAGGAACATATGTTGGATAATAAATCGTAGTCGGCATCAGCTCGCTTCCGATCATCGGGATCGTCATCTTCTCTTCTTTATTTCTTTCTCCTCTCTGGTGGAGTCAACGGATATGGAGTAGAGAAGAGAAAGTAATCAAAGATAGTTTGACAAGGCCATTCGCGTGAAGTTGATTTTGGTGGACAACTATGCGCGACGAAGAACTCCACACACTTACCCAGAAGCGCGTCCCTCGTGGCTGAAGTGGGGACTGAGACAGGCGAAATGCAAC
This sequence comes from Acanthosepion pharaonis, assembly GCA_903632075.3. NCBI lineage: Eukaryota > Metazoa > Mollusca > Cephalopoda > Sepiida > Sepiidae > Acanthosepion > Acanthosepion pharaonis. The sequence continues at coordinate 2,399,919 of CAHIKZ030001813.1, forward strand.
AGACCTGGTTGCATCGGGCTGTCAGATGCTTGGTCTGCTAATATTAATGTTTAATGTCAATGTCGAAATAAATAATAGTATTATAGTTTTCTTTTTCTTTCAATAGAAGCTGAAATGTCAAGAATTTTTAATTACATAATAACCTGTACCTTTTTTCTGAATAACGATATCTACTCGAAATGGCGCGGAAATTACGTAGTGCTAGAGCTGTCGTGTGTGCATATTTATTGAGGCAAACCTTTGCGCTGTCCATAAAGCTTGTGTTTGTTGGGTTTGACTGCAGAAAATTTAATGTGGTCAGCAACATTTCTCAAACATGCTTAATGTGGTTTAAATTATCGTACCATAATCGAAGAAAGGATCGACTTCCTATCGGTGCATGGTCTTGTATAGTTTTGTATTACACACAAAAATATTTGTAATTTGTCAGGGGTAATTAAATAACTGGAAGTTAGTTGAGCGTTTCCTGCCACTCGCGAGACGAGGGAAGATTCTACTTTTACACGCCACCAATAACCGGAAATCATGGCTGCTCAATGTATGCATGTCAGACCTGTTTCACTGGTAGGCCTTGCAAACTTTTCAGATCACTCTGCTGAAAAGGTCTCAATTGTTCTCATGACCAGTATGATAATTATATGAGGGCTTCTTGGTAGAGTCATAAACTTTTCATTACCACTCGTATTAAGCGCAACACACAGATATATATATATATATATATATATATATATATATATATATATATATATATATATATATATATATTTTTACTTGTCTAGCATATTATTTTCTTTCTCTGCCATAACAAAAGATGTTTAAAAGTAATGTTGCTGCCCAAATATGCATTATTTATTTATATATATATATATATATATATATATATATTCATGAATTATTCATACAAAAAAACAAATACAAAGGTTAATGATTTAATTGGCGAGAAATCCATCGTCGCGAACAATTCAAATAATATACAAAAACACCGAACCTGTTTATGAATGAAAAGATCCTTGTTTCTATAAATTTCTGTTGTACAAGTTCTTATTATTTTTACAAGCTTTCGTCTGTTCCTACAGACATCCTCAGGTATGGAATAGATTTTGTTCTTGTTTTTACTCTCAGTAATAAGAGGACAACGAAAATATATGTATTGTTGTAATCCGAAAAATGCTATTAGAAATGAGTTATTGTTTTTGGAGCGTGCCGACGCAACGCTGAGTTTGAATTTAAATTTTACAATTGTGCATTCTTATACAAATATCGTGATAAGTGAATTCTTTTTTACTGGTAAATTTTCTGTCAAAGTGGCATGAACTTTATTGTTCAATAATTACAGTAATGTCGCACTTATTATCCACAAGTTTTAATTTAAATAAAGGTGCAATTAATTTACAAATTCATGCATATATATATATATATATATATATAGATAGATAGATATTATATTATAAAGAGATATTCTTACAAAGAATTAATTAGCAATGTTAATGTAATTAATGGCGAAATCGCATTGCTGACAGACTTAATAAGGCATTAACTTGCTAACAATTCATTATTATAAAGTTTAAAATTATTCTCAGATGGCTTTTTGTGCTGCAGGGCGATTACTTTCGCAACACCAAATCCATCCAACAACAGTTCAAAAACATATATATACGGCACAATCTAATATATATATATATACTAGCAGTAGAGCCCGGCGTTGCCCGGGGATGTAACAGTAAGAGATAGATCAAGTATCGACCATCATAAAGCCTGAAAAATAAAATTGACAAAGATTATTGTTTAAGGTTGACGGACACGCATGTCTTAATTAGTTTTTTTTTACGAATTGATCAAACCCAAACTAAAAAAAAAACATTGTTTTCAATCGTTGTGAGTCTGCCGTTTGAATAGAATTTTATCATAAACAATTGTCTTGTAAATGGAATTTTTAAAGCATTCTGAATGTAAAAATAAAGAAAGAAGTGTACAAGACAATAAGAAACACTACCTGCCAAAAAAAAAGTGAAGTTTTGTTGAAATCGGTTGAAAAATGTAGGAAATCCGATCCCATATATAAACGAACACACACACACACACACACAACCTGGGTTTTATAATAAGTATAACTCGATATGAGTTGTCCCCCTTTCATTCTCGAAACAGCGATGCCTCTTAATCGTGTTTTCAAATTGATTTCGTGCAAAACAATTGTGTTTTTTCAAGTTTTTGGCGCTGTCAGAACCACCGCAAGGTAATCTTATGTAGTCCTGTGAAGTTTTGTTGAAATCGGTTGAAAAATGTAGGAAATCCGATCCAATATATAAAGGTACAGACACACACACACACACACACACACACACACACACACACACACACACACATACAACCTGGGTTGTATAATAAGTATGATATATATATATATATATATATATATATATATATATATATTCTCAGTAGTGGATGCGCACTGCTGATGATATTTTTGAAGCACTGAAAATTCAAAGAAAAAATCATTACCATGGCAATCCTCTTACGCAAAATGCTGTCGTTCATTTTAGATATTCTAACACTTAATAGAAATTTTATAAATATATCCATGAGCAAATAAATGTCTCGCAGGTGAAAAGATATTAAAACGAAATATAAACCTGACATGTAAGCTGTCTACCTTGTTTTGAAGAATGTAGGTGAGCGCTCATCTCGTAATATCATCGCATCAGACTCTTTGTGTCATCAAGTAACCAGCTTGAATCTATTATCAGCAAGAGACGATCTCTTAACTGACCTTAAACAATGAATCAGCGAAATACGCGATAATAATTTCATCGCGAGAAGAACTGCCTTAATAATCTCAAACATATTTGGCAAGGTGTGGTATAGCGGAGTAGTACATGTACTCTCCAGCTATGACATCTCTGGAAGCGGGTCATGATTATGAAGTCTTCCTATAGTGTAGGTCCATGAAGTGTGTCGTTAATAGTCTTCTGAAGACCATCGGTGTAAGCTTTTTTCTTGTTCCTACTCTTTTGCGGCTTTATATTAACGATCTACTCATAAACGTTCTCATATCATTACACTTCCATTTATGGATACACATCCAAAAATCTATATGATCTTAACCTGGCAGCTGCTCTCTTCTCTGATTTAGCTCTAACAGCTCAATCTTGGAAAAACTGCTTTTAAAATTCATCAGCTGTAACACCAAGCTAATAACCTTCCAACATCAGCGTAGAGACTCTGGATTTTATCCAGTCATGATGAACGGTTGTACTCTCAATGCCTTGAACGTCTCTTGGGACTCAAATTTACTCTAAACCTTAAATGGAACATATATATGATCCAACGCTAAAGATGCCGAAAAATGACTGGTTTTTTTTCTACTGCTCCAGAAACTGCCACTATCTTCATAAAGATCATATGAGAACAAAAATGGATTATTGCTGCCATATCTAGTCTGGGACTACCTAAACTTAACTTTCCAGTCTTGATAGAGTTCAAAAACGTCTACGTGATCATGTGGACGATGGGTTATTTTTCCACCATACAGTTCCTTTCTTACAGACATCTCAAGCCTTTCATTATTCGATCATTATTTCCGTGGTTAATGTCCAAATGAGGTAATGCCTTAGTTCCAGTAATTCAGAGCATTACAGCTAGGAGACGCTATGAAACGTTCACACGCCTGAATCATACTCATTCTCTTCGTATTCCATTAGTAAGAAGGAAATTTCACTCAGCTTTTTCCAAAACGCCACTACTTTATGAAACAGACTCCCGAGGGGATGCTTCCTCGATCACCATAATCTTAACCTCGTCTAGTCTAGGGTCATATGTTATCTTTCCTAAATATTTTTTTATAATCTGAACTTATTTAGTTTTCTTATATCCATGAAACAACAGCATTCATTAACACTCTTGAACGTTGTATTTTATGGAAACATTTACTAAAACAAAGTTAAGCTTAGGAAAATATAAATAAGTGAACGAATATTTTGGTGAGAAAAAATATAGCCCATATAAATAAAGATAAATAGTGAATACTTATAATTAAAACAATTTATGATAATATATCTATTTATATCTTATAAAAAAATCTTTTCAGCGTCCAGCTGGGCGGGTCACGTGTCCAGTATGCATCCCACTCAACTCTCATGCATCATCCTGTTTGGAGAACATGCCAGCGGCCAGAGGTTACGCTGACGCCCAAAGCGACGCTTCAATGATCAATTGTTAATTTCCCTGAAAGAGGCCAACATCTACCCTGCAACCTGGGAAACCGTTGCTGCAAATCGCCCTTCCCGGCGTAGGACTATTCAAGAGGGGTGGCAGACTTTCGAGTCCAACTGCCAACAAGAAGAGGATCTGCGGCTTGCTGTCAGGGGGGGCCCGACTCGCCCAGCCGCGTCCACTACCTACACCCTTCAGTGACTCCGGCTCATGACTCTTTAGGAGTAGGCTGGAGCTTGATGGCCATCTCCTTCACCACCATCAGAGGAGAGAAAGGGAATAAGGAGAGAGAATGACTATTCCGATGCTCGGTGCCAACGACAACAATTGTTATCACATATCCCATTCTTACATTTACTGTTGAATATTTTCTATCAGTCATTTATTATACCAATCTTAACTTTCCACTCACCTTTATTCTGATAAGGGCTATTTCGACTAATACTAAAACATAATAACTGTAGATAGTACCGTAATCATTTCCCTTATTAACCATAACTAAGTAACCATAATACCATAGTCATTTTCCTAAGTAACCAGATACTAGATGAAGATCCCACCAACACTAGACCCCTAAATGGAACTCCTGTCAATTTTTTTTTTTTTTTTGCTTTCAATTAATATTAAATCCAATGTCAGTAGGAAATGGCGATGCACCCCGAACAACCCCTCCCCCGCTCTTGCAGCATATCTTTTAGTCCTTATAGACGATATATTTTCTGGATAGACGTGACACGTACACTAGGGGTATCACGCCTGTTAACGTATCTTCTGTGGGTGAGACTGTCTCACTAACTAGTCTACCGTTCCAGCAAGTACCCGACTACTCCTGCTATACTCTTTTCTTACTTTCTTTCTCGGTCTTTTAAACAGGATTAGAGGATTATTCTTTGTTTCCTGTTTAGAATTGGGTTTTCGATTCCTTCTAAAGTCTACTGCAACTCTATACTGCCAACGTCTCTGCCTAATCTCTGAACTTTTATTTACTATTGAATTACTTTTTCTTTTCTCATTCGGAGAATATAAATATAGTTTTAAGGCATGTCATATTTATGAGTCAAATTGCTCAATATAAAGCGTATGTAAATTTAAGAATGAACATTGAAGTCTGTTTCATGCTTAAACACAATCGTCAGGACACGACGATTACATATAAGCATGAAACAGCTTTTCGCAGTAATCGCTTCATGTTTACTGGATACTTTGTATCTGAGTACTCCTGTCTAATAGGGTGGCTAGCCAATCCCTATTGCAGATGCCTGCTCAGGCACATTTGTGTTTCTTCGACACCCACAGAGTCCACCTGTGGTTTATACTGCAACAATGCAGAGTGGACTTTAGTTACAGTTTCTGGGAGAAAACGCATTATCTGGCGTGATGAACAACTTGAACCATCGACGAATTCCAAATAGTTCTGTCGACACATTTATTCACAGGGTTAGGGTCGACACCCCTGGTATGGTTTTCAAGAATTTTCCAAAGGTTTTGCAGGCTGAGATTGCCTCTACAAGTTGATAAGTCGCCTTCTTGAATAATCGACCATAGTGAGATTCCAACTCGGGTCTTATGATCGGAAAGCTCTGCTACATACCCATTCAGAGTGAATACAAAATGCGATTAAGAAATAAATAAAAACAAAATAATATAATATAAACCATTTTCCCATCCTGCAAATCAAAACGAGGCTCTTCCTCTTTTCAAAACGTGTTTTACTGGTATCAGACATCTGTGTATGACGGACAAGAAATTAAGATATAAAGTACGACTATAAACTATTACGGTCACCTTAACCACAGAGCAGATCATCTCCTCTAATCACATATTATAGCTAGTAGTCAATGAATTCCTTCTGTAAGGAATTAAGATCGATCGTTTTTTGTGTGTTCGTAGGCACCTTTCGAGGCACAGAATTGTTTTAAATCCGCCATATATTCTGGAAACAAAATAAAGAAAGCATCAACCGAATTCAGTTCGAAAAATGATTGAATACAACATGAAATACTTACAAAAATGTGGAACTATATCCCTATAATTTCGAGCATACAATATACTCAAGAACGAAACACATAGCCAAGCTAGATGAACAATGTAAATAGTTCCTGGTTAGAAATTTATACAAGCTTGACATTTGCGGCCAAATCCCTGGTAAAGTAAATGTCGGTTGACGATAATGATTAATTCAAACTTTGACTCACTCCTACGTAACGCTAATGCAGATTTATTGTTTGACTTCCTTGTGTCGTTTTATCATGGCGACCAGAATGAATCTTTGTTTAAATGAAACAATTAGAATTTTGTTTCCGCGGTTGGTTTTCATTTAGTAAAAATGAAAGCCAGATATAAGTGATAATAGAGACTAACACTCGCCCATTGAAAATAAACTCACAAAGCAAATTATTCCAAATATAATTAATTTACGAAGCCCTGTTTTTGTATCCATAACAACAAAATTATTAGAAATTTGAAACACTTGATGATTTCATTCGAATAAAATGGAATTATCTTCATTAGCATAAAATGGAAAGCTCCGAATAATGATTGCAACACTATTATTTCTGTCAGTGTATAATTCATACATTAATTCTGAAACAAGTCGAAATTCTTTAATTCATGAGAGCCTGTGAGTTGGAAGAGGTGAGTTGTGTCTTTATTAAATTTGTTTTGGTATCGAAAAAAGAAATAACGAAAATATCGTCTTTTTTTTTTCGATATTTCCGTATTTAACAAAACCGAAAGGAAATTATTATGAACAGATCAAGGAGTAACGGGCAAAACACAATTTTCTCTTTTACTACAAAATACAAAACAGATTATGTGGAATAAAACATATTCTAATGAATTAATATACCTGAGTTTATTTCTTGTTTCTTCCTGAAACTTACAATTGAAAGAATATACATAGACACACACATTCATATACACGCATTATATATATATATATATATATATATATATATATATATATATATATATAAGTATAAGGTGCAGTTCAATTTACATTACATGAATCATTCATACAAAAAGACAGATATAGAGGTTAATGATTTAAATGGCGAGAATACATCTTCGCAAACAATTTTAATACCCCAAACCTGTATAAGAATGATCCCTGTTTATAAATTCCAGTTGCATAAGGTCTTTTTTTTAGTTTTTACAAGCTTTCTTCTGTTCCTACAGACATCTTCAGGTATGGAAATAGATTTGTTTTTGTTTTTTACTTCTCGGTAATAACAGGACAACAAAAATATAGATGTAATCCGAAAAAATGCTTTTAGAAATGTGTTATTGTTAATTGTAAGAAATTTTTTGGGAACGTGCGGTCGCAACGCCGAGGTTGAATTTTTAAATTTTAAGGTTGTGCGATTTTTGTACTAATATGGTAATAGGAGAATTCTTTGATACTGGTAGGTGTAGGAACAGACGAAAGCTTGTAAAAACTAAAAAAAGACCATATCCAAAAAAGACCATATCATTCATATACAAGTTCGGGGTTAGTGTACTTTATTAAAATTGTTTGCGAAGATGTATTCTCGCCATTTAAATCATTAACTTCTCTATCGGTTTTTGTATGAATGATTCAAGTAATATATATATATATATATATATATATATATATATATATATATATATATATATATATATATATATATATTAGTGGTATATATATATATATATGATATTAGTCGTGAATATATATATATATATATATATATATATATATATATAATTTTTCAAGAAGATAGAATCCAGGTAGAACTCAATATCCAGGACAGAGTAAGAATGTAATATAAAAGGCACAAAGACTAATATTCTATGGTTACAAAGACTAATATTCTATGGTTATAATTTATTACATTGGAATCGTAATCACGATCCAATTCATCAGATCTACAAATTCAAAAAGAAATCGGAATATATATATATATATATATATATATATATATATATACAGAGAGAGAGATAAAGAGATAGATCTTTCAAGAAGAAATTGAATTATAAATATTATAGTACAAGAAGCCCCACTTGCCTATCGTACAATTGGTCGCCCTTATGCCACCCGTCATCGCCAGTCTGAAATGCTCCCGACTATTTTGTTTACGGTGTCTTCGAGAGGGAGTTGAACAGCATACCCTACAGCACCAAGGATGTTCTTAAGGAAGACATTAGGAAATCCATGGCCAACATGGACAGGGACGCTGTCACCAAGGCCTTCTCTAGCTTCCGACCCTGCTTCGGTATCTTATATATATATATATATATATATATATATATAAAGTTTCAGAGAAATATATTAATTTGTCATGTAAAAAAGCTGTTTTTATTATGCATTCATATTTCCGTATTTATTTGAGCCACACCATATAAATACAGGGTAAGTAAAATTCCTTGGAGTAAGTTGCTCAAATAAAGAACCCGTTCACATAAAAGTTTTTCCTACTGTCATGTATATTCATTTATCTCTCTCTCTATTACTCTCCCCATATATATATATATATATATATATATATATATATATATATATATATATATATTACAGGAAATAGTTCAGTTGGTATAAAATCCAGGTGGATCCTTATAATATCAGATATTAAAACTGATCCACAGAGAGGCTTAATGTATTTATTTTAACCGACTATATGTTATACAGTAAAAAAAATCCAAAATTACTTCATGTGGGTATAGTCTATTTCAAATCGGCACAACCTTATGCCAGTTTTCTTCAGCCCTTGACTGACTGTCTCGGAATAGGGGTTTTGAATTTAGTTTAGATAGCAGTCGGGTAGATCTACATTGGATAAGGAGCCTGGGTTGGTGACAAGGGGAGGGTATGAGATAGTTCTCCAAGGAGAGATGGGCCGGGATGGTGTTTATTTATGACCAAAGCTTTTAGTTGTATGTAAATGAATTTAGGTTTCTACTAGTAGATACCAAGCTATAACCAACCGCATATATGTTTTAATAGGATTGACAATACATTGTATTTAGACAATAAGGGTTTTACATTATTAATTGATGGGCGATCTAAAGACAGAACAATTTAAAGTTAGAATGAATTATCTAAATAATAGATTCCCAAAATCTGTAGGTAATACCGAAACGCCCATTGGAATAAATCATTCTATACAACACACATATATATATCCACATACATATATACATACTTACATACACATACGTATATGTGCCTATACACACTATCTATCTATCTATCTATCTATCTATCTATCTATCTCCATAAATATCCATAATATATATATATATATATATATATATATATATATATATATATATATATATATATATATATATATATATATATATATATATATATATATATGAAGAAAATTTGGAAAAAACAAACAAAAAATCCTTAAATGCAATTATGTTGTTTAAAATGAATGAAATGTCGACGTCTGACGTTTCGGTTTTAACCTTTTTCATTCATTTTAAACAAACATAATTGCATTTAAGGATTTTTGTTTTTTTTTTCCAAATTTTTCTTCATTCTGTCAGATCTATATCCATTTACATTTGCTTACATATATATATATATATATATATAGTACATATATATATATATATATATATATATATATATATATATATATATATAGGTATATATATATATATATATATATATATATATATATATAGATCAGTTGGTGTATATATACCATCCATTTACACCATTAAGGATCAGTTAAATTATTAGGAATACCAAGCTGTACACGAAATTCTTTAAGAGGAACATATTAAAGTAAAACTTTAATCAAAGGAGGTTGCATCATGTGAGGCACTGTTGTTTTTTGGGAGTTAGTAAGTTATAAGGTAAGATCTATATTCTTATATAAGTTTGAACCTGCTTCTATGTCTACATTTTAACAGTAGCGCTTTCCTTTGATTTAATAGTTTGCATTGATTATTGTATTTTATTATTCTAATTTTTTCCCCTAAACATAGCCCGCACCTATCTTTAAAACTATTAAGACTATGTGCGAAACCTATAAATTTCAAATCTATCTGCAGGTTCAGACCCCTTTTCTCCAATTCCCAACATTTTTTGAAGGGTTGTTTTGGTACTTTAATTTAGGATTGGTAAATGAGTGCCTCTGGGCATAAATTCTTTGTTTCAATTCTCTCGCGGATATATATATATATATATATATATATATATATATATATATATATAGTGCGATGGGTAAATTGCCACCATTTTATACTTTTTATTTTCACGCAAGCGCGTTGTTTGTTTTGATTTTGTCGACTGCACAGTATAGCAGGGTCAGGTGGGTACTGTCTGTGCGAAAAAGAGAATCATGACGCAGTTCACTTCGCCAAAATTTTGGAAACGACATGCTGTATTGCTTGGCATTCGCACCGGAAGATCCACTACGAACATTTGGGTGTCAATTTGAGGAGAGTGCAGAGAATTCGGGAAGAGTTGGATGCGTCTAATGGTGATGACGAAGGTACGATAGCTCGGAAAAACTTACTCTGATCGTTCTGACAAATAAAGAACTCCTGAATTTGCTGGCGAGGACCGAAAACTCAATCTCTTCAAGGCACTTGTTACACTTGTTAGATAGTGCTGTCCTGGATCAAGATTTTGTCTGCGGGGAGAACCTGTGTCTGGCCACAGGAATCTGCACCGTGCCATACAAGCAGGATGGAACCATTCATGGCTGTCAGACATGTTCTGCGACTACATTACCCCTTACATCTGGTCACCTAACTCCCCAGACTGCAGCACAGTTGATTATTGTGGGGAGACAGTTGAAAGAGATCAACAAAGCTCGTAACACGAAAGATGAACTGAAGGCAAGGATTATGGCAGCATTCAGCAAATTAAACAAGGAGACCGTCCAAAAGACATGCAGGACATTCCAAAGTTGTCTGCGGTCGTGGTTGAAGCGAATGGCGATTTTATTAAATAAATGTCCTCCTTAGTATTTCGAGATATTTTTGTGTAATATTTGTTAAATACAATGTTAAAATGAGATGTGATTTTATTTTAAATTTTTGCGTAATTTCGACGACAATTTATCCATCGGAATCATTAGAATCGACTGTTTCCATAATTAGCTGTGTAATTTCTTTGTGTTAGAATATCCGTCATTGTGTCGATAAACCAAGATTCAAATTCTGCCTTTTTTTGTGGAAGAGTCATTGCCATCTAATTTTACAGGTAACTGCTGGTAATTCTTTAATTACGGCCTGAAACATAAATTTCGTAATGACTTTTTAAATTTTCTAAACAACAAGATAAATTAATTATATTGTTTCATATTTGCTATTTATATGGAGTAAGACGGCTCAGCTTTAGAGATATAGTGCTTATAGATACAGACTGAATGAAGACACGGTATTTTTTCATTTCTTTTTCGTACAGGTGTCACATTTGTGTAGGAGCACATGGTTGCTAAAGCTCGCTACAGGCATGCAAATGGCAATCACTATGCAGTGTTGATTCCTTAGCCTATTCTCCCTCTCTCTCTCTCTCTCTCTCTCTCTCACTCTTTCGACGCACACATACTTACATTCACGCACACACACACACACACACACACACATATATATATATATATATATATATATATATATATATATATATACGTGGAGCATTTCAGAAGTTTGGGGTTTTGCCAAAAGAAGAATATATTAAAGATGTACAAAACTCACCTTCAGTGTAAAACACTTATACTACCATGCCCTTGTAACGCTCCAGCCTTTTCATGAAGGCCCCATGGAAATTATCCAATGTGAAGTTGTACAGGACCTTTATCACATATTCTCAATGGCGCCAAAACGACTGTCTTTGAAGTTCTTCCACTTACAGAACAACCAAAAGTCACAGGAACGAAGATCTGGCTTCTACGGAAGATGAGCGACAGTTCTGGTGCCATTCTCCATCAACAAAAAACTTTATTTCATAGTCAGCATTCAATCTTTTTTCACGTACCGACTACATTCTGCAAACTAGTCAACTGTGACAAGCATCGTTTACTAGGACATATATATATATATATATATATATATATATATATATATATATATATATATATATATATATATATATCATATCTGGGTAAAGGAGAAATAAAACGGTAAAATAAAACCTTTCTTGCTGTGACACGTGGCTAAACGGTAAAGCACGCCGGATAAATAATAAGCTATAATAAATTTGAAGAAATTATATATATATATATATATATATATATATATACACATATATATATATATATATATATATATATATATATATATATATATATATATATATATATATATGGTTATAGTTATACATATACATATACATATATAGGTCAATCGTTGGGAAAATTTTTCGGATTTAATAATTAGCACTTTTTATATATTCTTTGTTTAATTAACTCCCTCTAAGATCGGTTGCGGAAACTATGTTGGCTATTACTGTTCTGTATAAATTTTAAAATTTGCCAGTCTTAAAATTCCTATTAATGCAACAAGGCCGATTAGATAGAAAAAGTTAGACAAATAGGATTGATAACATTTCCAGCCCTCTAGTAGTAAAAGTGGAAGATATTATATATAATGTATGAGTAAATTTTCTGTGGTAACGCTGAAAATTCCGATGGCAATTCTTATTTCGATAATTTGCTTCATAATTTAATTTTCTGTTAAATATTAGGTTGTATGATCAGTAATTCTTGCCTTTGGAAACCAAACAACAATTCTAACTATTAATCATACGTAGCAGTTAAGAATCCATTTGGTGTACACTAACATAGGACAATGTTCAACGCAAAATGTTGTGGTTTGCAAAAGTTAAAACTCACAAATCGACACCAATAGCTGAGCTAAATACAAGAAAGTTAATGTCGTGCGTGGAATGAGATGGACATTTTATACGTTCAACAGCTGTAACGTGTACATACAATGTTGGTCAATATGTACTCCGAGTTCATCAATAGGAAAATGACAAGGCAAAGCCCGGGACCAGTGATCCAAAGAGCGAAGTCGTCTGGAGATCCAACTCCTGCAGGTTCACCCATGGCGATAAGGTTGAAGAGGGAAGACCAGACTAAACACGACAAACACGCAAAGACTCCAACGGCGAAATAGGCAAAGATCTACAGGATCTCAACGGCCAAACCGGCGGAAAAGGGAAGCGCCAGTCGGGCTGGCGTAACCAAGATGTACTTTGACAGACTAAACATCCAACCAGCCGATGCAGAAAGATTTGCCAAATCTCGTCTGTCTCAGTCCCTTTTGAACCGCCAAGGATGTGCTTCTGAACAAGTGTGTGGGCGTCTCTGCCACCAAAATCAAATTCACGCGAACAGCCTCGTCAAACTCTCTTTGACTCACAGCCATCTCCACCGCCACCACTAGGGGAGAGAAATGGAATGGGGAAAGGGGATAATGATCCCGAGGCTCGGATGCGAGCGGGTGCCGACACCAATCAAAGAGCAAAATGAAAAGTGTCAACAAGTCATTGAAAATAATAGTGAATAATATAATTGTACCTTATTTTTTTGAAGATTAAAATTGACCAACAAAAACGGAAAATATTTACGGCTCAATCCCATAAAAAAAGCCAAACAACGAATTCTTGCACTGATGACCTTAGATACTAGAACTTCAACTTGTTAAATAAAAAATTCATACTTTTAAAAAATTTCTCATTGATTTACACGCTAGAGTCTTTACTTTTTCTATCCCTATTATATCATATTTTAATTATGTTTGTTCATTTAGTTAGCACGACCGTTACGCCTTACTAATTCCTCATAAATAAAGGACTATTCAGTTTTGATCGCGAAGAAAGACAAAAAAGACATATCAGAGACGCCGACTGGTTTCAAAGAAAGATGAAAGAAAGAAAGAAAGAAAGGAAGAAAGAAAGAGGAGGTGATCACACTGTCAGACATTTAACGTCTGCTGTAGTGAAAAGGAAAAACTTGGTCTCTTACATCTTCAAATAATAATTTGCATTCGTATTTATAAATATTCTTATAGTATTTTGTTAAATTTGATAAGTTGAAACATTTGACGATGCAATAGTGGAAATTCTACGAGTATTTTATAGGGTTGAAGCTCACATGAATCTTATTCAATAATTAACTTTTCTACAGAAAAATTAAAATTGGAAAACCGTGAATTTTTTCACTGATACTACCAGTTACTGTTATTATTATCCTTATTCACGTTCTCTTTCAAATTTTTCTCTATGTGGTAATTTAATCAATGAAAATTTTGTTATTAATTTGGATTTGGACACGTTCAAGCACTGGTTTATCCTGATAATCTCATCAGTAGATCTGTAGGTTTGTAATGTTACCAAAGTAGAGGTTTACTTGTTTATAAGTGATTATCTTCGGATAACGTCCTTAATCCAAATATACACCAATTTATGGCCTTTTTTCATGCAAAGATAATTAATACAAATAGTGCATGTACTAATAAAAGCTGGTATCTCTTAAAATAAAATATACAATATTCAAAAAGTTAATAAGGTTCTATCAGAAAGTTCTTGTGTTGAAAGTTTCTAAGTTCTTTAGCATACATTAGAGAGAGAGGAAAGATACCCTGTAAAATGCATATGTATGTATATAAGTATTTTTTGATATCATTAATTGTTTCGACACTTTCTGTTGGATTTTTAGATCTCCGAAGGTTTAGGGAATAGAACAGCGAATGAAATTCTTTCAGCTGCTGGTCACTATCTGTTTACATTTTTCTTTAGACAAAGGAATTCATTCCCCTATTGTTTCTTGATTTTGATTGGTTCACAGAAATGATTCATTTGACAATCCCTTTTTCTTCAACCACATTTAGGAATGATAACCTTTTGGCAGCTTTTATTTATTTCTTTATTTTTTAAATTATCTTTTTGTTTTTATTTCTTTATGGCAAACCAAAATTATTTGCCAACTTTTAGATTTCTATATTTTTTTTTGGTTTTGAAATAGTGAGATTATATTTTTCTATCACTACAGTAGAATATTTTGCAACTGAAAGAATAAATTCATCGAAACACTTCTTGATTAAATATGTTTTGCGTTTATTGTGTTATGCCATTTTAGCCGAAACACCAACGTTTTTAATTAAAATCCAGTCAACTATGATAATTAATGAAAGATGACTAAGACTCTTTGGGAGAATAATGAAGATAAACACCCTCCCATCGCTAACTATCTATTAATTCAATCCCGTTCAGTCATTTTGTAAGAATACTAAAATAACAAACGTGTTTTATCTGAATTTCTACGATGAGTAGTCATTATTTAAATTATTTAAATTCGGACTAATGTCCTATTCATTGTTGGTATAGTAACAACGTTTCATCCGTTGTGACCACCGGCCATCTTCAGGCGTCTGTTGATCCGGGTGACCTTCTGTTGATTTCAAACTGTAGCCTTTATTTAACCTATGGGGCTACATTGGTCTCGTTCTGCTGTCCATGTCTAAGAATAGTGTTATCGATCTACCATGAATGCTTACACGGATCGAAAGACACCTGAAAAATGCCAGGAGAGCACATCGGCAGAAATTTTAGGATCTTAATAACAAAGATTAGGACATGAATCAGGATATAAATGAATAAATAAGAAAGAACCCCGTTCTTGTAACAAAGTAACGAGGTTATTAAAAAAATAAATGCATCCAGAGACGCATCTTTGAGTATGAAAAATAATTTTTACAAATAATGCAAAATATCGAAGTCATTCTTCGTCTTAAAAAAATCAAATTAATATCTATAATTCTCAAAATATGTGTGTGTGTGTGTGTGTGTGTGTGTGTGTGTGTGTGTGTGTGTGTGTGTGTGTGTGTGTGTGTGTGTGTGTGTGTGTGTGTGTGTGTGTGATCGGGTGTTTATACGTTTCCACAGTTTTCATCCGATTTCGTTGAAATTTTTTTGTTTGATATATAATTCTGCAGTGCCGGATTTGAGTCCAAATTGGCTTGAAAAAATTACAACCTTGCAGGGGACGAAAAAAACTAATTTTTTACACTTTGCGCAAAAATCTAAGGCAAAATTTAATGTCTGTAAAAACAGTGTACAATCAATTTAGAGAGTTGAAATCTAACGCAAAAGATTATTAGAATTGCACAAAAAAATTTATTATAAATAAAAATTATCGTATATTATTATTATGACGGCCAATGGAAGAGGTTCCTTCCTTGCAAGATTGAGAACACAAAAACGGCCCTTTTCAGGGCCACCCTCCATTCAAATTGTTAACCCCCATTTGGAGATGTGCCTCATTTGCACCCAATTATTGTTACTAATATTGATTTTCAAGTGGGCCAACTTTGAACTTAAACTGCTCCAACTAAACGGCAAAAATTCCCCTGTAATGAAACACCCGGTCGAAGACGGATTATACTGCTAGTTAAGTAAAAGCAAAACAGAATATATTCATTATCAAACAATTATGTAATCACATAAAAAAAAAACTTCCACTTTCCTATATAAAATATGTTATTATAAAATAAATATTCCCTGAGGTTGTTTTCATGAAGGTTCAATTTTATGTTAAAACAGACTCCTCCACTTGTACCAGGTCAAATAGAAGGGCAGATGGACTCTCTGGTTGGGATTAGACACCAAGATAGGTGAGGAACAACTCTGAATAAAAAACGGTATGTGACCCAGGGGGTACATACTTGAACCTATAACTAATGTCCGCTCAGCATCTTTTCTATCTGTCGTGTCCTTTCAGGACGTAGTCGATCATGGCTCTCCACCTCCCTCTATTCCTTGCAGCTCTCAAGTTCATTCCTTCTGCTACCTTCCCCACACCACTTCCTGTCATCTACTTGCTTAAGGCTACTTTTTATGCCATGCGTTGTTTTCCCTTGTCTCTCTTTCCCTCTTGAATAGAGTATCAGATTCTCCAGGCCCTCTTTCTTCATTATGTGTCCCAGGAACTTGAGCTGCCTCTTTCTGATGTTAAGTATGAGCCTCCTCTTTGTTTGCATCCTCTTTAAGACCTCATCACACACTAGGTCCATCCTTTAGCATCCTTCTGTAGGACTACTTCTCCGTCGCCTTGAGTCTCTTCATCATTCAGGAAATAGTCCAACATTCGCTGCCGTAAAGTGGGACATATGTCATGTAACAGCTCAGTATTCTTTTCTTCGTTACCAAAGAAATCCTTCTGTCTCGCAATACAACGCCCAGCTTTTGGAATGCGTCCTTTGCTATCTCAATACGTCTACGGATCACAGTGACGCATTTAACGTCCCCTGTCAAAACGCTTGCATAGTTGCAGTATAAACCACTGACTAGCTCTGTGAGTTTTAAACAAACACAAATGGCCATGAGCCGAAGGACATGCTCAGAAATGAGCCAGTGTGGTAAACACGAGAAACCACATTGATATAAAACGTTCCTTCAAATCGGAGCAGCTTTCATGATGGCAGTATTTAACGGCTTCTCCATTGCGGCTAAGTATTTACACAAGTATCTTTCAAAACTTTTTAGTTTTCTTCTATAAGCAAATGTAAATATTGCTGTCACAAAGACAGTTTTGCCCATAGATAATTTCGAGATGTTTTTTTGTTTTTCAAACAGCAACACAAACCCGGACAGCAGATGTTAATGAAACATAAAACTGTTAAAAAACAAAATAAAAAAAACTTTCAGTTTCTAACATTCTAAAAATGTAATGAACGTATCTATCCAGATTTTTGCATAAACATAAAAACGCAGACATATCTACACACACACTCGCATACATATTAATGCATATATAAGCTACGTGTATAATCCCAGTATTACAAGATTCTTATGACCATGGTTATATACAAGTACGCAAAGACTAAAATGTATAATTACCTATTAACACGCACACACACACGAATACACATAAACACACAGAAACACCTAT
Source organism: Acanthosepion pharaonis (assembly GCA_903632075.3). NCBI lineage: Eukaryota > Metazoa > Mollusca > Cephalopoda > Sepiida > Sepiidae > Acanthosepion > Acanthosepion pharaonis. The sequence goes on from CAHIKZ030001813.1 coordinate 2,418,008, forward strand.
ATATATATATATATATATATATATATATATATATATATATATATATATATATAAGGTGCGGTAAAATGATCTGACACGGTTGTATGTTTAATAAAAGCGAAATATAGTAAAAATGAGAAATGTGTTCTTATTTTTGTACATATGCCATTTTGTTTTATTTCATTTTCAGTTGCCAACATGAGTTGGATGTGAGATCATGGCGCTTTCATTGTGAAAACGTTTATCAAGAAAAACGAAATGGTAATTGCGTTGACCCACCCAATCATCTGATTTGAACCGATGCGATTTTTTTTTCCTGTGGGAATACCTGAAATCAAAGGTATACACTCATCGCCCTGGCCTTATATGAACATTTCGAAAAAAACTTGTCACTTAACGGATTCATATATATTCAGTAACTCGACACCAGAGTTTCGTAGACCTTTTCACAATCGTTCGATCCACTCCTCAGGAGGTTTCAGCAATTGACTGTTGATTTTATTTTCTCATTTTCGTTATCTTTATACTAAGTTTAACGTAACTAATTTATACAATAGTTATTAGTGTTTTTTTGGGGGTTTTTTCACTTTTGCGTGTCCGTATGTTCGTAAGTGTTCAAATATTATTATAGTGGATATTTTTACTTGAAATAGACACACCATTTTTGTTTTTTTCAACAGTCAGATACAGGGCGGCAAAGTACGTCGGATCAAAAGGTGATTTCTCCTAAAAAGGTGAACGCAGGTTCGATCCCTGTCGGAGAGCACGCGCAGACTGATAGTTATAATGAAAACCGTTTACAAATAAAAATGGGCTCCTATGTCAAATACAAGTATTCACTACAACAGGGTTTCACAACTCGGGTGATATCGCCCACTGGCGGCCGATTTCAACTGTTGGGTGGGAAATAAGCAACTGTACAGAAAATTTTGGTAGGCGATATAGGATTTTGAGTATTTAAAAAGGTATTTCAACGTATGCTACCCGGAAATATATTCAAAGGAAATATGCAAAGAACCTTCAGAAAAAAACAGGATGTTAAAAGGGGATTATTGGGACGCATTACTAGATAAGATATATATCAACGAATATTTTGCCATTTTCTATAGTTTTCAAAAATGTCATTAACATTCAAATAGCTTTTTTAGACGAAATAACATCCAATATATAAATCCAATAAGAGAGGACGAAGAACAGCAAAAAAATATTTGCCGAATTTTTATTAGTTGCTAGTTGAGTACAGTCTTTCTTTTATTTTATCATTATGAATAAAAAATAGTTTATTTTTTTGTCAACACTTGCAACCCTAACCCACATTATAAAACTAACCTGTGTTGACTTTTTCATACAAACACACATATAACAATATTTCATTGTTTCTTACATACGTACACAAAGACAATTTATACTTTATTTCAGAACTTTATCAACCCAAACAAAAGGACATTACTTTCCAATCTATCACGAACCGCTTGTATTCTTGTCATTATATTAATTTGTTGAAACTATGTTGTCTATTCTACTGAAATTTTAGTCTTTCAATGAAAATCGTGTGATTAATCTAGACGGCCAAAATACGAGCGACCCCGCAACGATATTTTGTATCCTGACACTCCGAATTTCAACATTAACGAAAAACCGAGTAAAATGATTCCTACAAATTCAAGTTGTCTCAAGCACACCGGATTAGACGGCGGTTTTTGCCTTCAAAGATGGATGCATGTTCGAACGTTACCAGTATGCAGATTTCCTTGATTGCACGTATATATTCATTAGCTTAAAGGTTCTGGAGTGTGATATATACTTTTTAAAACGTGTCTTGTCCAAGAGATCACAATAACTCATTGTATTTTCTTCACAATATCATACAATTTTGAAGAGACCGATAATATTATTTTAATACTAGCTAAAAACATTACTCTGACTACCAGTTGTTGTCTTCTAATTCCTTTTGGTACTTTATTTCCATGAAGGACCCAAAAGTACTAGATTCTTCACTAGAATTACTCTTTAAGTGTTAATTTTTGTGTAATTCTTTGCCAACGTAAACATTTCTCTTGTGATGTTTACTTAAAGATGTTAGTTTTGTTGTTTTCATATCTTAATATTCTGCATACCTTCTGTTTACATTTGCAATGCCTGGTTCGACAAATATTTTCTTACTTGGCAATCCATTTTTCTTGTTTTTCTAAACTTTTTTCTTGCACTGTCAATGATTTCAATTTCTTTTTTTTATGGCTCAGTGATGTCTATTCAGCTTTTTCGCTACTTTCAATTTTTGTTCATATCTGTCAATAACTTTAGCTGATACTGAATCCGTTTTTAAGATAGCATCTGTCTTTTAACCCATTTAGATATCTTAAATAATAATACCAATAATTGTACTATTATATATATTTATTCAAAATGTAATGAACAATCCCGTTGCATAATAAAATGTCAAACTACTAAATAATTTAAAATAATTATATCTAGTAAATCACATTATATGAAATCCATACGGCATATTTCTCCTTTAGATATAAATATATATAAAACGTCGGTTGCTTAAACGAAACCTTAGTTGCGATAACACTGACATTCATAAAGTTTATATATATATATATATATATATATATATATATATATATATATTGTTATAGTGGAACACACCTATTCTATAGTTAATAGACTCTCCCACCTATAATAAGTAGTAGTAGTAAGAGTAACGAGGGAAGTCGCTCAGTGAGTTGGTCAGTCAATCGATTTCTGACGACCGTTTGTCGGATACTAAAGTATCAGCGACCACAACTAGATTTCTCTGCGTCATTACCTATTATATCAAGTTCCTAACGTTTTGTACGTTGAACCTATTTTAGGACCGATCTAGTAAAACTACTCCACAACAATATATATATATATATATATATATATATATATATATATATATATATATATATATATATATAAAACTCAAACCACTAGACTCATTTATGTCCCCAATATTAAAGGACCTCTTACTGTTAAATTGCAGAAAAAAATTCCTTAGACCTTTACGTTCCTGGGATTCAAGATAGAGCTCACTTCCAATATAAAAATAGTTGATTACCTTGACACCACACCTAACTTAAATAATAATAAATTTAAACCTTACCACAAGGAACAGGAACTCCTAATTATATTAACATTTATTTAAACCACCTTCTTTGCCTTCCAAATTTCCTGTGAAGAAACCTTTTATTCATTTTAGTAAATATATTTGCATTGATAAGTTCAGAGAAAAACTTCTTTACCATGGACGAAATGATTATCCGTATGAAGGAAATTGTTTGGATCTCATTAATTGTAATTTACTGATATGCACTATAATAAAAATTATATTGCACACTTTTGTGGCTCGCGTAGTTAGATAATTCCTGTTGAAAACACGTGTTTATCGCCAAATTGTGTTTCATTCTGAAAGTCTTCGTTATAGTTTCCATAAGCAATACACACACATATACACACAAACACACCCACACATAGATAGATAGATAGATAGATAGATAGATAGATAGATAGATTGGAAGAAACAGGCTTAGATAGATAGATAGATAGATAGATAGATAGATAGATAGATAGATAGATAGATAGATAGATAGATAGATTGGAAGAAACAGGCTTAGATAGATAGATAGATAGATAGATAGATAGATAGATAGATAGATACTATGTTTTTCTTCGATGCCCTATTGCTAGGGAACATCGAGTTTCTACCTTTTCCCCTACAGTTTGCCTCTGCAGTTGTATTCACGGAGTAAGGTAGCCTTGAGGAATTTGGGGCGCTTGCAAAGCCTGTAAACACTTCCAACTTTCTATTTGCAGCAGTCTATTTCTCTTGTGACCTGTGTCCTTTTTTTTCAAGAAATCCTTGTAGCGTTCTTTCGTTGCACTTGTCACAGGCCAGATTACGAACAATGATGACTTGACTTCGCGAAATAAAAACTTTCCCCAATTGTTAACAGCCACCCGATCCACATTAGTGAAGGATGTAAGTGGAATAAGCCTTCATCCCTGGACTTTTGAAGTTTTAAGAAGTACACCGTCATTGTAACATAAGGATAAGACCATTAGAATCGATAGCCACCCATCTTCGATATGTGATCTATTTTTTGAAGCATTTCCTCTTGAGTAAATTTGTATTTATGATGAAATTGCACCAACACATGTTGAAAATATTGCGAAGGCATACACACACGTCTATCTATGCGTGTTTACGTATATATATATATATGTGCATGCATGTATGTATACATACATACACACACGCATATATATATATGTTTATATATTATTGCTATTATTATTATCTTATTATTAATATTGCTATTACCTATTATTATTATTATATTAATATTATTAGTGTTATTACTATTTTATTGTTAATATTATTATTATCAAATTAATAATATTACAATTACCTGTTAATATTTTATCATTAATATTATCAATATTATAATTATTTTATTACTGTTGTTTCCTATTGTTGTTTTTATTATGGATATCACTTTTGATGTGCTTTACCCCAGGAAAAGAACCCCTCATAAAAACCAATGACCTCCGCTTTTAAATTTTCAAATTTAGTATTAAATATTTTATAATAGTAATAAATTACCCAACTACGCTATACTACTGTCGACGTGGGTTATTATGTATATTTATTAATATATATATATATATATATATATATATATATATATATATATATATATATATATATATATATATATATATATATATATATATATATATATATATATATATATACATATATGTGTGTGTGTGTGTGTGTGTGTGTGTGTGCAAATACAGGTAAATGCGTTTTTGTGTTTGTTTGTGTATGTATATATGCATCTACAGGTGTTTGTACATATAGATTTCCGTGCAATTTTCCTTATACATTTGCAGTGTATATATACATATATATGTGTGTGATTGTATATATATATATATATATATATATATATATATATATATATATATATATAATTCTATATACATATATGTATATGTATATATATATATATATATGTGTGTATATATGTATGCCTATTTGAGTATATATATATATATATATATATATATATATATATATGTCTATTCATATATGTATGTATGTGCACATATATATATATATATATATATATATATATATATATATATTTGTGCATATAAATAGTCATATACTTAAGTACATTGTGAATATATATATACATATATATGCGTCTCTGTGTATGTGTGCCTGCATGTGCGTGTTTGTGTGCATACATGTATATGTGTACATATGTGCGTATGTGTCTTCACGTTTTGTTTTTGTTATCGAATTCTCACCTCAGTCGTATCCTGCTTTAGTGCTGCTCGGTGCGTTTATCTCCTTTTGAAGAATTTTTTGTCAACATTGTAACCATTCAGGAGGCGGTAATTGAGACTTTGTTACTTGCTCATCAAAAGATGTCAGTTCCGCGCACCTGCCTCTGGAAAAGCTGTGAAGTAAAAATAGTAATAATTTTTCTCAAGAGAAATCAAAGCAAAAAAAAATCAAAAAAACAAGTCAGACAACATTCTAGTCTCTGTTGCCGAATCGTTTACTTTAACAAAACCTGTCAGAAATGTCTCTGTTGTGTGTCGCTCTTAGACAAATTATTTTTAATTAAGCAACTGCAGTATTACTTGGTAAATTTAGATTGAAAATATGAACACTATTCACAAGAATCAAAGCATATAGTAATATCATTGCAATTAAGATTCACAATTACTTCTCAAATGTAACAAGGAAATATTCCAGTCGGTAATCTTACTTCTAGACCAGAATTTTTCAACCGGTATGTCGCAACAAGTTGGCATGCCATAGTAAAGAGTTAAAAATGTCGCGAGATTTTAAACTGAAATAACAATATTAATGACGAAAATACCAAATTCCATCTACCATGTATTATTTTCCACGAATGATAAAACAGTTAACATAACAGTTTGGTTCCTTCGAAAGATTTTAATTGAAAAAACAAAAATTACTTGGCCACGCTATTAAGAAATTGTTAAGTTGAAGAAGAGAAAGATGAAAAACGTTGTTATTGTATTATTTTGAGAAAAATAGAAATGTTTTTTTTTTATTTTGAAGGAACTAACTGAATTTGTGGTGCCATTCAGAGCATTTTGTTTGGAATGAAAGTGTTGTATCTGTTTTTTTTTTTTTGTTTTTTTTTAATCAACGAAACATACTATTATTTGCACGCGTACTATCAGTATATGGAAGGTAGTGTGATGATGTTACAAAAGATTGAAAACAACTGGTGCAAATCAATGTTTTTGCTTGATATCGCAGGCGAAGATTTAGGAAGGCCTTTCTCGACCGCTTCAAATATTCTGATAATCGATGAGGCCAAAAAAGTGCGAGAAAATTTTAACGTGTCAAATGCAGGAGTAGCAGTGGAAAAAGGAACCTGTACATAATTGAGTTTGTTTCTCCTACGCAAATAGGGGTTACGACTTGAGATGTATTGCACCACTTATACCGTCACTGTTAATTATGCTTGAAAAGCTTGAAAGCCAAAAAAAGTTATTATTCTATGTTATTATATATTTTGGAAAAAAAATTTTTCACTTTCAAAAAACTATTCGAGTTTGTCTGCGTTTTGCTAAGATTCAAGATGTAGTAATTGTTTTTACATCAACGACACATGCCACTGGGGTGTCACATACTTTTAATATAAGGAGTTGAGTTACGAGATCATAATGCGTTGGAAAGTACAGTTCTAGATATATTAAGATGGCTGACTTTATCTATCTGTTTCTTCAAAAGAGATAAAAGCAAAAAACAAAAGATAGCCAAAATTTTGGTTTCCATTGCTGAATCTTTTACTTTAACAAAACCTGTCAGAAATGTCTGTGTGTCGCTCTTAGACAAAATATTTTTAATTAAGTAACTGCAATAATACTTGGTAATTTAAATTGAAAATATGAACAATATACACAATAATCAACGCATATAGAAATATCATTGCAATTAAGATTCATAATTAGTTCTCAAACGTAACACAGAAATATTCCAGTCGGCAATATTATGCGGAATTCATTCTTATCTCTAGACCAGAATTTTTCAACCGGAGTGCCACGACACGTTAGCTGGACGTGTCACGAGCTTTTAAATTGAAATTTAAAAAATTAACAAAAAACAAAAGCAAATACCATATTCCAAATATTATTTTCCATGCTATTGGGAAAACACAATAAGCCTAAATCGAAACATTTTAACTAAATACAACAAAGATGACTTCGACACAAATCTTCATGCTCTTAAAAATTGAAAAGTTGAAGAGAAGATCGAAAAATGTTGCAATTGTATTTTTTAGAAAAAATGTTTTTCATTTTGAAGTTTCCATCCATGTGGTTCTATTCACCGCATTTTGTTTGGGATCAAAGTGTAGTATCTGTTTTTTTTTTTTTTTCAGTTTTTGATTTATCAACGAAACATATTATATAGGAAGAGTGCAACTTCATTATATGGAAGATAGAGTGATTAGGTCATAAAAATTTGATGATCACTTGTGTAAATCATTGTCTTTGCTTGACTTTCATGGTTGTGTGTTGTAAGTAGTTAGGGGTGTTGCGTGATTTTAAAATAAAATAACAAAATTAACGAAAAAAGGCTAATACTATATTCCGAGAATTTATTCCATGTGAGTAAAAAAAAACATTTTGGATAAAAGTTCGGTAATTTATACTGAAAATAAAACAGTAAAACATCGCCGCTATTATTTAGGCGACATTTAAAATACTGAAAAAGAAAAAAAGCCAAAAACAACAATTTTAGATGTTATTTTATATTTTGTGAAAATAAAAATACTTTTTTTTATCTAGACGCTATCTTGTGCCTGCTGTTAGATACATTTTGTTGAGGACCAAAATGCAGTAGCTATTTTTGTATGTCAATGGAACATACAGCGTGTATTTCAGCATAAGAAGGTAGGATGAAGAGAACATATAAACGTTGGAAACTATTGCTGTAAATATATTACGAGAGCTGCTTTTTATTCTTCAATCAATCTCTCAGAAAGCTTGAAAAAGCTGTGAAGGGTTGCCGAAATAAATTAGTGATGACCTATTTTTTAATATATTACCTGGTAATTTTAATAAAATTTATGTCACTTTCGACTGACTACTTCTCATACACAGATTATATAAAAAATATATTAATAATCAAAGAAAAGTCTCACTCCCCTACCGTTGCATTACCACGCATATCTAAACTGGTACGAATCATTCTATGAATAGCAATTCTTATAGTTCATTAATAATATTCAGTATATGTCGACAAACGCATTGATATAATATAAATTATTTACGATCATTAACTAAATTCTGCAATTAAAAAATCTTTTGTTATGTTATGTGTGTCTTCTGCTCGGTGGTGATTACGGTTCTCCACAACGTCATGTCTTTTGTTTCTCGAAGTAACATTCGATCCTTTATTTTACCACCGATTTTGACTAACACCTCAAATAAAGAGTTTTCCACTGCTTTTCCTGTCATCAGTATGCTCTTTGAATCTCCAATTATCCAAATTCTCTTTGCTCGTTGTGTCATAGAGCTGCCAAACGTATCTTTTAGTTCCTGCTTTCTTTAAAATTATCTCTTTTCTCAGATGTTTAGTACTTGATATTATCACATCTGTCGTTAGCACAACAGCTCTGTCGCTTCAAGTATCTTCAGCATCTTGAAGGAAATTTCCATTATTCACCGGCATATTATAGATTAGATATTACATAGTAATTCAATTTCTTTTTTTACTTTTTGTAATATCATTTTCCTATTTTCTAATCCTTTACTTAGTTTCTGAAAAACATATTTCGACATTTCTTGCACCATCGGATTTACGTATTACATTTTCCGTCGTTTGTTATTACACTACCCAATCAAATTAAATTCTGTGTCTACAAAAGCTTGGCTTTCCCAATGTGTAACACAAAACTTAGTATGCCTCTTTTACTGACAGCTATGCACTCTATGTTGTTACAGTGAACAGTCCTATTAGTCGTGTTTTGTTTTTTTACTACCTTGTTTATGAGTTCTTTTAGTTTTTGTTTGGAGTCTGTTATTGCCATCCGCGTATATTATATTGCTAAGTTTATATCTGCCAATAAAAATTCTTGTAGATCTTCTACTTCTTCGAGGACCGTTTTCCTATCTTTTCATGGTCTTTAATGATATATATTTTAAAATCTTCTACTTACACTCTGTAGACATAATTATACATTGTATCCGATATGACCAATGCTAAGTAAACGTGTAAAGAAATACTCCGATATATGCTAGCCAGTAATATCGAAGAACAACACACACAATATCAAATCCTACGGACTGGTGTGTACATAGAATTATATACAAAAGCAAATTATCTATCACTACGGAAACGGGAATGTGGACGCCACCCTTTTGTCTTGTGCCTAAAACTACCATTTCTTGACTAATGAATTCTTGTCCATCTGACTAGAATCTAATTGTCATTTCGTCGGTGTAAATTAGATAAATTAATAATGTAACTGGCCAAATGATCAACCAATCTCCAATTAAAATGAGGTTGTCAGAGGAGTCCCAAATTTTCCTCCCAATGGAGTGCATGCCTCACCTAAACACAATGAATATAAACGCTTATAAAACGCGTAAATTTAGGAATTAGTTATTGCCAAAAATTTCGCTTGAGGACTGGTACTTTAATTCAAATAATTATATTGAAGTTTTCGGCTCTTGTTTTCAAACATGAGAACTCTTATGTAGCGATATATCATATTTTTAAATAAATAATTATATTTATGCTCTACTTTTGTATCGAGCACTATTTTTTAAAAATAATACCAAAAATACTAAAGAACTTTGGATTATTTACCTAACGAGTTCTTTCCTATTTTCTATATAATTTTACACACACACACATATATATATATATATAGCGGCAGACCACTTACTGCTGGAATACTAACTGAAAAGGCCACAATACATGAGATGGTTTTTCGCTAAACTGACAACATCCAAATGGTTATCGCGCAATTGCTCATAGTCACATATAGTTTTCGCAATCTGATGTAACGTTCCGCATTTGACAGCCTTTCTCTAATGACAAGAACCAATTCATTCCTAGATAATTAGACACTTCCTGTGCCGCATATGGTACGAATAATTTCATGATAAGACACAGGCGGGGTTGCTAATGCTCGAATCATATCACGATGATATGTACTCTGTTATTGTTTAGAGCACCAGGTCTTCCTAAGTGGCCTCCAATCTGAGTTCGGGAATCGGTTATGGAACAGAAACCAGTACTTCAGAGTGATTTTATCGTAAACACACACAGATATATGTACCCACACACACACACACACACACACACACACACATATATATATATATATATATATATATATATGCACATGCACATTGGGTAAAGAGATTTGCATGCGTAAAGTTTAAAATACCTATACTTAGAATCAGAAAGAAACAGGTGAAATTTGTAGGACACATCATGAGGAAGGAGGGCTTAGAAAATTTAACACTCACAGGACATACAGTGGGGGAAACAAATATTCGTACACATAGAAATCTTTAATTTATTGTCTTTCCAACTCATGAATAAACATACTTTTCATATAATTAACTATGCACAGATGTATAATAACTAAATATGCATAGAAAAAAACAAGACAAATTTTATTTAATAGAAATAAATCACATTTACCCATTTTAATGGGTGAAAAAAGTATTCATACATTACAAAAAAGGAATACATAATGTTCACTTAAAATTTTTAGAATCGCCATTATCCACTTCTACTTGTAGTTCTCAATTAATGATTTGCAAATTTTAGTTGGTATTTTGTTCCATCCTTCTTCTCATATGATCTTCAGATCCGGGATGTTGGAGCTCTCGATAGATTTGAACTTTCAAATAACGCCACAGATTCTCGATTGGGTTTAAATCTGGTGACTGACTTTGCCATTTCAGGATATTTGCATTATCTTCAGCAAGCCATTTCTTCGTAGGTTTTGCAGTGTACTTAGGGTCATTATCTTGTTGGAAGATCTAGTTAGGAGGGAGTTCAAAATTTTAAACCGAAATCATTAAATTTGCTTCCAAAATATTTTGATATGCTGCGACATTCATTCTACCATCTGTTACTGATATGTTGCCTGTACCATTTGAAGAAAAACTTACGCAAACCATTATGTTGCCACCACCAAATTTCACAGTTGGAACTGTGTTCTTTTGTTTGAAGGTATCGCCAACTTTCCGCCATGCATGATATCTAGAATTACGTCCAAACAACTTAATTTGCGTTTCCTCTGTCCATAATACTCTTTCCCAGTACGATGTTCCTTATCTTTATGTTCACTAACGAATTTCAACTTGGTATCTGTGTGTCTTTTCAACAACAGTGGAGTTTTCCGAGAGGAGCGTGACTTCAGATCGTTCCTTAGAATTTAATTGCTTATTGTCCGTTCAGTGACACAGATTCCTGATGAAAGCAAATCATCCTGCAACTCTTGACAAATAAGCATTAGATTTTTTTATAATTTAACGCATTAATTTCCTCGTTGATCTTGAAGAAATCTTCCGTGGAGAACTTGATCTTCTTTGGTTTTCAATGGGTTTTTTTATACCTTACAATGAATGAACTTATGGTAATAAATAAAATATTCAGGTTGTCTGGGATTTTCCTGTAACTTTTACCTTCTTTCCAGAGATTGACAATCAGTTCTTTGAAGAAATGTGTCAATTCTTTTCCGCTTCCCATGAAGATAACCATCTTGCACGAATTACAGAATGCTCTGTTTGTATTTTTTAGGCTAAAAATACCTACTGATAACAGTATTGGAACATTCTAGAATGTTCTACTCGAATAATCTATAGTATTAAAACAATTTAAAAGTTTTAAAATCTGGAATTTGCATTGTACGAATACTTTTTCATCTATTAAAATGGACAAATGGAATTTATTTCTATTAAATCAAATTGTTTTCTGTTTCCTATGAATATTTAATTATTATGCATCTGTGTACAGTTAATTATATGAAAAGGATTCATCAGTTGGAAATGTGTAAATGTTTGTCAGAACAGAGACTAGGAGAGATAGCAAAAATACAAACTTTACTAAGACCTACGAAGGACTTAAAATTGTAGAAAACAATGATCGTTCACGTCCGGCAGATACAAGACATATAGAAGAAGTGTTTATTTGTAATATTTAATGCAATCAATGAAAAACAGGATTCTTGTTCTTTTGTTGTCCTCTCTCCTTAATATTAGTTTTTTTCTCATATTCTCTTGCACTCAGTAATCCCTTGCGCCCGAGTAGCTTTTGCTACAATTCTCATTCTTTAACCAGTTGTTTCAAGTGATTATTCCATCGTTTTACAACATAAACTACTCGTATTTTCTCATTGTGTCTTTCATTTTAATATAATGTCTTACTCAATCGAGTGGAAGAAAATTTTGTCAAGAATGTTCGTTTTTACTGCGTCAATTATTTGCCTATTTTGGAGTCCATCTAGTGACAAAAATATTCACAATCATCTTGAAAATTTAGAATTATTCTCACCGACTTCTCTTCCATTAGGTCAGTATTGGTAGTGTTTTTCAGTGTATTTCGAAGAAGATAATTAGTTATTTGCACATAGATTCATTCAGCCATATATATGCTATTTCATTCCACTACTCTTCGCAATTTTTAAGGCAGTTTCCTGATTCGATCCCCCCAGAACTTAAAGGATGAACTGACCTGAGTTGTTTTTTTACAGGCTCCTAGATTTCAAATAACTTCCTAATTAAAAATAAAAGGCTATCCTAAGGTAAAAGTTCTTGTGAGCACGTTGTATGTAGTCGCATATCTCTACCAATTCCTGTGACTATTTACATTATTTACATTGTTCGGTCTGTTATCCTCATCTTTATTGTTATATTCATAATATTTCGGCTGTTTAACGCTCCGCCCTTCTTCAGGTGATTGGAATTTCGAACTGAACTCTTTATTTCGTCCACTGAAGTAGATTATTCTAGCTCCACGTGGCATGCTTCTTCCGGATGTCTCAATTATCTCCCTTTGACAGAACTCTTCACGTTTTTGCTCACTAATGCAGTAGCCAGATATTGAACTCACAACTCTTTGTGTCAAGCCACTGGATCCAACCAACGTTTTTATCCACTGGACCATGTGTCCTTCAGGACGAAATAAAGGGTTCAGTTCGAAATTCCCGTCACCCGAAGAAGACCGGAGAGTTCAACGGCCAAAACACTGTCAATATAGCAATAAAGATGATAGCAACGGTCTGAACAATGTAAATAATTACAAAACCTTATCTCAGTAATATAAACAGAAAATTTCTGTGATGTCTGAAAAAAAAAACGTTGTACCTGGCGTTGTCCTGAGTGAAGATGACACACTTCCATTTGGCCATTTCTGGGCGCTTTTTATAGATGTCTGCTCCTGCTCGCTCCAATTAGGAACAATACTTATCTAATTTCAAATTTTCGTTGATTTTGCAGAAGGAGCTCATAAAAACAACAATTCCACCGAATCAACCTCCCACCTTCCAGTCCCACTAAATACACATCACCATTTTCTTCGGGTACAGTATGGCTTTTGGAGTTGATCACCGTTTATTAACCCAAACATCGTAGGTATTCACGTATCCAAACCTTTTTAAATGGGTTAAAACTCTCGTATGAGATATGTGGAGTTCCTCTGCGATGTCCCGTGTCGTGTGGCCTGAATTATTTCATCAGCATTTTGATCTGGTTATCATCGATGACTTCTGGCCTACGAGAACGTTATCAGCCTTCCAAATCAAAATTCTCTCTCATCTATCGAATGATTTATGATCAGTGCCCTCATTTATGACACCATTTCCACAAACGGCGCATATCTATTTTGCTGTTTGTACAACTTTTCCATTTCTGGAAATAAAAGAGTATCAAATAACGAAAATGAACCTCTATTTCCCAGCATTTCATTTTCAGCGAAAAAAAAAGTTAAAATTCACAATCCATACATGAATTGTATAGAAAGAAGTGTTAAAATGTCACCTTTAAGAATATGTATACATGTCATATATACATATATACATGTATATATAAACATTTCCTTTTTTTGAAACGAAATTACATGATCAGATACCATCTATTGAAAAACGCTACGAATTTTGTTCTAATTCAATAATTTTATATGAAATTTTCTGATCCCATTTTTTCAATCGTTTTTACTGCTGTTTTCAAGGTATTCCCCTACCAGAAGAAATACCGTCACTATATTACATAATTAGTTTATCTCTTAAATTTTATTTCTATATTTTTTTACTCATCTTCAGTTTCGTCCGATGCTCCGAAAATGTCTATACTTTTAGAGAAACGCTTTCTGAACGATTTCCTATATTATTTGCATCTCCGCGCCACAGTAATTTGTCGGTTGTCACTGGAGTTTACGTGCCAACAAGTTTCCTTATGACACTAATCTTGTAATCTCTAATATTACAGTGATTTGGATGCTATCAACTCAATTTCTCCAATGTTATCACTAGAATCTTTAGAATATTTTCCATTCTGTTAATCATTTTGGGCTCAACCGTCAGCTTCATAGTCCACAGATTTTTTCAGTTCTTTTGCTATTTAGACAAATCATACAAGCAAGGATAACAGGCGTATTCTAAGAGAGTAAAGAAAAGAAAATTTAACAAGTCATAAAGTTCGCTGATCTAGAAAAACAATTGAAGAAAGGAGGGAACAAAGCGTCAAACCTCGTAATACGTTCGACTGTAAGTAATATAAATACAGAGAGTATGTTTCTATGGTCATCAGTAAACAGTGTGGTAGTACATATTTAGTTTCAGGGAGATCAATAACTGAGTAAATAAGAACTAAACGAGATATCTCTAGACAGGGACAGCGAAATGAGAACTATGTACATCGTAGATTAAAGGGTTTATTTATAAATTACTTGAAGATTACCCGGATCGATAGATACCTGAAAAAGTCCAGAGGGCACAACAAACGAAACGTTTTGATAAAAAATACAAAAATGAAGATAGTTGTTCAACTGCAAATAATGTAAATAGTCACAATAAAACAAAATAAAACAATTTGGAAATAACAAGCATATTTTATATATTTTACTGTAAGGACAGTTTACGTGTTGTAATCTTCTCTGTTATTTCAATGGCTCCTTCATGCTTACTGAAATCGAACAGTTTTTACTATTTGTTTAGTACTATTTATTATTATTATTATTATTATTATTATTATTATTATTATTATTATTGTGCTATTTGTTTATTATTTTTTATTACTATTGTGCGATTTGTTATTGTTTATTATTCTTAATGTGCTATTTTATTGTTTATTATTATTGTGCGATTTGTTTATTATTCTTTATTATTATAATTAGTGTTGTACTATTTGTTTATTATTGTTTATTATTATTCTGTTATTTGTTTCTTATACATTATTATTATAATTAGTGTTGTACTATTTGTTTATTATTATTTATTATTATTCTGTTATTTGTTTCTTATACATTATTATTATAATTAGTGTTGTACTATTTGTTTATTATTGTTTATTATTATTCTGTTATTTGTTTCTTATACTTTATTATTATAATTAGTGTTGTACAATTTGTTTATTATTGTTTATTATTAGAGTACTATTTGTTTATTACTGTTTATTATTATTGTGCTATTTGTTATTGTTTCTTATTAATGTGCAATTTTTTATTATTTGCTTATTATTAATAATGTGCTATTTATTATTGTGTATTATTATTGTTATTTGATTCTTATTCTTTATTATTATGATTATTGTTGTACTATGTTCATTATTGTTTATTAATATTGTGCTATTTGATTATTATTGTTTATTAATATTATTATTTTGCTATTTGTTTATTATGTTGACTATTATTATTGTTTGCTATTATTGTGTTATTTTATTATTACATATTATTATTATTGCTGTGCTATTTATTTATTATTGTTTTATTATTGATAGTTGTAGTAGTACACATAAACATAATGGTTCACTATAGACCTGTTTTCTTTCGATCATAGAAGTTTATCTCAGAAATACCAAGTATCGTAAAGTTGGATGTGCTGCTAGTGTAATGGATAAAGGCAGTGAACGAGAAATCGGAGAGTCGAGTTCGTTATTTTAACTTACGTGCAAATACCTTTAAGAAAGGTATGAATCCACCACTTCTCCTTTCAGTTATATATTAAATATTAGGACTTTTTCCAGAAAATCATTATTATCTACAGAAAAACTCTTATAATCCCTAAAAATATTTTGGCTTTAAATAATCTTAAACGGTTTCATAAGCCACAAAATCCAAATCAATCAATCCTTCTTTACATATATCCATTATTGTTTAATATTGAAAAATAGTCATAATGAAAATAATTCATTTTTCTTCTTAATACCGTTTCCATTATTGTCTCTATTTTTCTGGTCCATTCAAATACCAGAACGCTGCAAATCTTTCGAGGAAATTTTCAAATAATCTGAGAGCATTCAGAAAAGAAAATCCATGTCTTTACCTCAGGCTACCGGCTGCCATTCGACCGACTTCATCAATTCCGATGCTGACGCCGCAAACTCTCCAAGAGTGCTAAGAGTTTAATTCTTGGATATATTGATGCCCGGATGCCAGGCCAGTATCCATCGGTAGCGAAGACAATTTGATTCCTCGACTAAAAGACATGACAAAACTTGATCAGTCAGCTTTGGTTTCGTGATTCAATCCTCAAAGCGCAAACTTCAACGTCGTTAATTATCTTTAACGTCAATGGAATTCGGTTAGCTGCCCTACTGCGTGGCTTTCCCTGTTGATCAATTTCTCCGGGTTTTTTTGGGTTTTTTTTTTTTGGTTTTTTTTGTTTTGGTTTTTTTTTCTTTGTTTTTTTTTGTTGTTGTTGTTGTTGTCCTCTATTCTTCATTGTTTACTTCTTTAAATTATTTTTATTAAATCACTCATTTAAGCGTCTTGAGCGATCATGTATCTTTCATATTTGACTGACGCGGCAGATCTTCCCGCAGTAGGTTGGCATTTCTTTCTGTGGTAGACTGGTTGCCAACCAAGGCTAAAGAACCCAGTCTGTCCTGTTATCAACCCATAGGTGGATGAGAGAAGAGATGGATCTAGGCTCTTACCAAGGTTATTTGTGCGTAAGTGAATATAACTAGTAAATATAGCTTAGTAAATATTATGATATTTTATTACAATTCACCCAATACAACAATCGGGAGCCACTCAAGATAGAGAGATAGTGAAAGATGTGTGATATGAATGTGCGTAGTATGAATTGAAAATTATGATGAAAAAATGGATCGATAACGATTAACACTTTACTTGAAGTGGTTAAAATTCTAGCATTTATTAAGTAAGCCGCAACCGCAAGTGTCTGTGCCACAAATAAGCAGTTCCTCGGCTAGAAAACTCTCTGAATTGAATCTGCTCTTTACAATTAGATTGAAAAAGGAATTGAAGTAAATCAGACTTCTTGGACTTAGCAGAGCGCGTCTCCTAGTTGTAAAGGTCTGAATTGATAGGAATAAAGAATGGTTCTCATTCGAAGATTTCTCATGGTAATAGCTATAGTGTACCGATCGGATTGCAATGTTTCGTTTGTTTGCAAGAGACTGCGGAGTGAAGAATAAATTTTCCACTGACAAGACCGCGTAAACAATGTTGAATTCTATCAAGACTAAAAATTGTGAATTGACCAACTACAACGTAGATATTCGCTGCAATATTCCATTTTTGGTCTAATCTGACTTCTGTAAATATAGTACGGAAGAAGTCGGGTATTTCTGAAATGGTAGTTTGAACCGACCATTTTCCTCGGAGTTTATTAATTCACTTCATATTGAAATAATTTGAGGAGAAAAGATTTTGAGGTGATGACACAACAGTTCCTTTACTTGCTATAAGAAGGGGGGGATTGACATAATTTTATGCACACTTGAAGATTTAGAAACTCATGAGAGCAATTCAGGCATCACCAAAGGTTCTTTCACCAGTTTTACACTCTTTCTTCTTTTTTTTTTACAATGATACTCACCTTTTACAATGATACCCCACCTTTTACAATGATACTCACCTTTTTACAATGATACCTCACCTTTTACAATGATACTCACCTTTTTACAATGATACCTCACCTTTTACAATGATACTCACCTTTTTACAATGATACCTCACCTTTTACAATGATACTCACCTTTTTACAATGATACCTCACCTTTTACAATGATACCTCACCTTTTACAATGATACTCACCTTTTTACAATGATACCTCACCTTTTACAATGATACTCATCTTTTACAATGATACTCACCTTTTTACAATGATACTCATCTTTTACAATGATACTCAACTTTTTGCAATGATACCTCACCTTTTACAATGATACTCACCTTTTACAATGATACTCACCTTTTTACAATGATACCTCATCTTTTACAATGATACCTCACCTTTTACAATGATACCTCACTTTTTACAATGATACCTCACCTTTTACAATGATACTCACCTTTTACAATGATACCTCACCTTTTACAATGGTACTCACCTTTTACAATGATACCTCACCTTTTACAATGATACCTCACCTTTTTACAAAGCGCAAAAACCAATCGAGGTAGAAGGTTACAGAGGAAGAGACAGCGCTTATGGGGATATGTGATGAAAATAAAGATTAAATCGAGATTTGAACAGGTTAAGATTTTGTGATCAGGGAATCATCCTCTTGGGGGTCGTTTCCACGAAGCAACGGTCCGTGGGAAGAAGATGTTTTAGTGAAATTACATATCATCAATGAAATAAAAAGAGAATGAAAGTGCTTTGCTACAATGTGTGCGGCATGGTGGGTCTTAAACGTGAAGGTTAGAATTGGTGTAACGAAGTAATTTTGTTCGTTTGATCACTTAGCATGGAAAAAGTAATCGAGCAGCGAGAGGCTTCCGATGTTTCATCTATCGGAAAGGGATTGTAGTCTGGTAAATAATCAATTACCCACGAGGACACGGAGACGCTTTTGGACTCTATCGAAACTGGGAAGACTAGACAGATCTGGCCAGAGAGCTACTCTATTTTCAGCTCTTATAAAGGTCGAGGATAACAGGAGCCAGGTACTTAGTGACACGATACGGAGAACCGATCATTTTTTTCAGATTTTCGTATAATAGATCTTTCCTCTCTATATTAATGATATGTCTAAGAAAATTCTCAAATCATTAGTAAATGTCTATGCAGAAGATACCACAGTTCGGGTATGCATCTAGAAAAAATCTCTAGATGACCAAAATCTGACAGATCTCTCCTCTGGCCTAGTTCAATAGGGAAAAGACTGTCTTGTAACATTCAATACACCCAGAACCAAGAAGACGTAGCTTGCAGAGAAGCAAGAAATCCAAAGAGAGTCCTACAGATGAGAAGTGCAAGAAAAGCAACTTTTAGAATAGAATTAATGGATATGTCGACCTATTTCAACAGTAATACCATGATGCCTAGATGCCAATCTAATAGCAGGCTTAAATTCACGGAGTCGACGTAGCAAGGAGGAGAGATTAGAAGAACTACCATGAAAATATTTAGAGTAAAGCCACTTCACAGCGGTGGATAAATAGCTGAAGTCGACATGCCAGGTTAGGGCCGATAAAATTAAATACACTTCTTTGGATTTTGTCTAGAATCTTGAGATATATTGCAGGAGCATCAGAACAAACATGGCAATAATAATCGATGCACGGATGAATAGCAAATTTAATAACGTGCAAGATGGATACTGACGAAAAGAATTGTCTGGCACGATACAATGAATCAACTATCAGACATGGCAGTTGAATCAATATAATCATTCCACAAACTTCAGAAACCAAGGAGGCTCAATATGTTGCCCTCATGAGGGTTACTAATGGAAGGCAAAAAATGATACTCTATGATGGTTCTTCGATCATTCGCCGTAGGAATACTCGCCTCAGGAATTTTCGCCGTAGAAAACATTGCCGTATAGGATTTTTGCCGTGAGACAATTTCATTTTTTTAATATGCGAATTAGCCTGTTTTCAATTATATCTGGCTCACACTATTGTTACTTCGTTTTAAAAATTTTAATACGCGAAGTTATAGGATCAAAATACGACATAATTTATCCTCGTCAGTGAGTAGCGAAAGAATTTTATCTTGAAACCAGAACCTACGTCACGCAATTTCATATTTCAGACTTAACGTTAAATTTTTTGTTAATATAATATCAGTCTGCCAATAATTTTTCCTCAAGAAATGTATATTATTTCAAATAGGCTCACAACTTGAATACGCAACCAACTTTTTAAATAAATGTTTACTTTTTAATTTCTTTTCTGATGTTTGACGCTGTGAAAAAGACATTCATATATACTTGATAACAAGGTACTTTGCATATTAAATTGAAAAAGGACGTTCAGGATAAGCGTTTCAAAAAAATGAGATGTGGCGAAATTGTCTTACGGCAAAAATCCTATAAGGCGAAAATTCCTGAGGCGAGTTTTTCTACATTTAGCGTCCTGGGTAAGTCGATAGGCTAAATCCAGCAGCAAGGCCTCTGATCGGGAGATTGGAGGGTTTGAAGAGCGTGGAACCACCTATTAACTACTGTTGTCCCCAGCTCAACTGTAACCCAGGGTAGTAGAACCTGTTATGGTCTCAGGTGTGGGAAAATAGTGAACCTCCAAACAAAAAACCAACAGTAAATTTTTTTTAATAAAATGGCCAAAAAATACGTTTTCTTAGCAAAATAACAATCACTGCAACACTAAAAATACATTTTATAATAAGATTAACAACAATGTATTTTATGATCTACTAAATATATATATATATCTAAACAAAAACATCCCTTTACTTTGAAAGTATAAATTTTTGTATAAAATATCTATAGTTGAAAACATAAAATGACATAAATATTTAGATTTCGGTATTAAATAACCCATCAAAGTTGATATTAAACCAACATCAAAGAACTTTTTTATGATATTAATCCATATTATATCCTATAATATATAAAAGATATCAAATTTTATTATAAAATATAACTTCAACAAAACTACAACATAAAACATACATATCACTGCCTCTAGTAATTATGTCCATACAAACATGTATATGCATAAAATTGAGTTTCATCTACTAGATACTGAATTGAGAAAGTAGAATAACGTATACCATATATTTATTACTTCAAAGCTCTCAAGAAGATTAAATTTCGGTATTAACTGATATTACACAAAAAAACACGTCTTACTTTATCAGACTATTAAGACAGGAGTAACTAGTCGTCTTATCGGCATAAATACCGATTTCGGAACTCATTGCATCGAAAAGATCGTTGAGGAAGATAAAAAACAACGTAGATGCAAGTATAGAACACTGGGGCATCTCCGCATTAATATGAAAGGTTCTAAAAATGGCATTTCAATACGGCTCATTATATTATTTGTTCAGAAACGATTGGATCAAGTCAAATATTTGGCCGAAGACACCATCACCCTTCACATTGTGAAATAGACCGGCATCCCAAACCCTGCCGAACGACTTCGAGGTATCTAAAAGCACAGACCAAACCTCGCGCTTCGTATCTAAAGCCTTACAGACAAATTCAGTAATAAACATTTTTACATTGGCGGTTGATCTAGAAAAGCGAAAACCATATTTTTTTTATCTGAAGGAAAGCCTTGCGAATTGAAATGCTAAACGAATTCGAAGTTGATTAGAGCCTCGAATAATTTGCCAGAAAGATGGACAAGACTAATAGGACGATAATTCTAGGGATCAGAAGGTTCAACAGAGTTCTTAAAGACAGTCACTACAAAAGAGGTTTACCAAAAAGCTAGAAAGCATGAAGCAGCAACTTCTCATTCGTTGTTTACGCTCCGTTTGTGTTTGCAAGCTCTCTTCTGTAGAACCACATTCCTGTTATGGCTCAGGTTATACAGGTACATAAATAAATTATTTATTTTTTCTAAATTTGATTATATGTAAAAGAAAACAATCATCAGTGTATCATTTTATAATACTCTATTCAATTATTCAGTGGTGTAAATATTAAAATATTGTTGTGGATACCGGGTTGAAATAAATAACAAACGCCAAGTATGAATATAGGAAAATAATGTATTAACGTAATAGCGTGCCAGGCTCCCAGTAAGCCATATTGTCCCTGAACATTCTAAAGTAAACCCGTTCTCCAGGTTTGAATGATCTCTTGGGTACTATAGGTGTATGCTGGTGTTTATTCTATTTATAACTTATCAAAGACAGACCGTATTTTCCGGGCAAACATCACTTCTGATGATTCGCACTTTATCTTTATACAAAAAGAACTGATAGGTAAATCCCATACGTCGAACTTCTGCATCCAGTCTGTGCCCACCAGATTTTCTGTATCATTCATTACGAATATTTTGAGTTTTCTTGTTTTTCCGTGAAATTTTACATTTAGGATTACTTCTCCTTCGAATTTTATACGCTTTCCTGTAACAGACTTAGTAATTTTCTGTGTATGTAACATGGTTGGCTTGTTAAGCTTTCTCCATGTTTGTAGGTTAATTATCGTCAGGTCTGAACCTGTGTCAAGTTAAGATTTCAAGTTCCACATATTTCCTTATGTTAGTATTGTCTTTGTCATGCATTCTAGTGGCTCTTATCCTACTAATAGATTTTCTGTTCCTACATTAATATGCCTTGTGACCCATTTTTCCACACGCAAGACAGTTTTTATATTTAAAACGACAATCCTTATTCCAGTGTAGTCCTCCACATTGATAACATGCAGATGGGGGGTAGGGCTTATATTTACTTTGATTTTCGTCATTATTTGCCCTGTACGTTGTATTTTTTTCATTATTATAGAATTTTCGTTTTCTTTCAGGGGAGGGTGAAAAACGTAACGTTTTGTTTAACTTACGAATATGTGATACTCCTGACTCCTCAATATCCTTCGAGTCTTTCTTTATGCTCAGGCATTTTGGCAGTCTTCCTATAGTTTTTACAGTGTTAATCCAGGTTAATTTTGCAGCTTTGAAAGCATTCTTTTGCGCATTCCGCTATCCTTTGCTGAGATTAACCCTTGTACAAAAATAAGACACTTGAAATTGTCTGGAGTTTCTGCCAACTTGAAATCGTCGCAATGTTTATTCCCGATTGCAGAGAACGTAGAATAGTCCTCATTTTCATCCTTTACGAGGTTAAAACATTTCCACCTTTTGTGAAAGAGTGACGTTTTCGGGCTGAAAAGCTCCGTCAGGCATGTAACTGCTTCATCAAACGTTAGATCATTTGTCTTCTTTGACAAAATGTAATCCACGAATTTTGTGTATTCTTCCGTTCCAAATTTTCTGAGTAATAGTCGTAGCTTTTTTGCTTCTGTCCAGTTTTGACAACCGATGTTGAAGATGTCTTCATGACGTCTGAAAAAGTCCATGAAATTTGTATCCTCTTCTAGGGAATATTTGAATGTTTCTATCGTGTTCCATACTGCGTCTTGAGAAAAAGTCACCTCTTTTTCAATATTTTGTTGTTGTGTATTGCTCGCTACTTTTACAATTAACTCCTGGAGTTGTAATTGTCTTTTTTCATTTTGCATTTGTCTTTCCTGATTTTCCTTCTGCATTTGTAGTAATATTCTTACCATTCTTTCTTGGAAGTGTAATTGCTGTTCATTTTGGTATTTTACAAGTTCTACTAAAATACTTTTAAAATCCTCCACAGTAAGAGTCTTACGAAAACACACGATTTTCCGTATTTTAATCCTCGTAACTCTTTGTTACCCAGTTGTTGTGGATACTGGCAAAACGGCAATTTTCTCTTTTGAGTCTCCGAGAAAATGCAAATTCTTGTCGCCCAAGCTGTTGTGGTGAGAATAGAGAATTTTTTTTCTTTCCATGTAGGTCCCAATGTCTCAACACCAAGTCGTTGTGGTCGGCAAGGGAGAAATTTTCTTTGTACTCTTCCTGTGTGAGTTCGAAATTCCTCGTCGCCAAAGTGGTTGTGGTCGACGAGAGAGAATTTTTTTTTTCCTTGTGAGTTCGAAGACCTCGTCGCCAAGTTGACGAGGAAGAAACTGTCTTGTTTGTTCTTCCCGTGTGAGTTTGATATCCTCGTCGCCAAGTTGTTGTGGATTCCGGGTTGAAATCCGGTACCAATAAATAACAAACGCCAAGAATGAATATATGAAAATAATGTATTAACGTAATAATACAAACTGGTAAAGCAGGTTAGTAGTTCCAGGAATACGGGTTAGTAGCAAAATATATATATATATAGTCTTTGGTATTGAAGTATCGCTGTATGACTTCTTACTGAGTCTACGTGCTCGCTCACTGTGACTCCTACAACGCTGTTACCTCACCCTCACTCTTCCGGTTACCTACAACCTTTTACTCTGTTACTCTGGACTCGACTCGACTCCTCGATCTTGCTTTCTCTTACTCTCCTCTCGCTCTTGCAGTAGTATATGTATATACTGGGTGAGTTCATTTGTATAAAAAGGGGAGAAACCCTCAACAAATATCGAATGAGAAACTAAATCTATATATTAGAATTTTCATTGAAAATACTGAAGGTCTTTTCAGGCTTAATGCCCTCTGTGAAATCCTGTTTGCAATATAACAATTAAAATAAATAGCAGTATTAAATATAGTTTCTGAGAAAAACAGATTTAATTATATATTTATAAATATCCGATGTTAATAAATAAATCCTTTATTATAGGTTTCTACCTCTATCTACAAATTTTGTTTGCCTTGAAGCGTGAATCGTCTAGAAAACTGAATATCCTTCTAATGTTTTATGGATGAAAATATTAATCAAGAAAATAAAATGGCATTTCATTAAGGAAAGATCCATTCGAAAAGCTGAACCAAGCACTAAGAAACAAGAAAATTTCGTTAAAAACAAAGAAAATATTGCTGAACTGTTATGTAGTATTAATTTGGAAGCCACTGAATGGTCGACAATGTCCCCATGGATGAAGAGAAACTGTAGACAACAGAAATGTTGTTCTAAAGAAAGAAGCTGTGAGTACCATGGACGGAGTCCGTATGCAACGAAGAAATTTTAAGGAAAATGGAAATAAAAGGGACAGTTATAATTAGAACACAAAGACAGTTGAAAATTTTTTGACATTTAATGATGAAGGAGAATTTAACAATACACAGAGCATACCAAAGGCTTGTGTAAACGGATGACGTAACGGTGTAGTGGAAGATTGGTATGTACTACAACGGGATAGATGGTTGTTGAGTCATGATCGCCCATTTACAGTGCACGTTGAAGAAACAAGGTGATATCGTCATTAAGACGCAAAGTGTTACTGAGATCGAAAGAAACGTTCAGGTGAAAGAAGACTAAAATACCAGGATTCAGCAAGAGACAAATCCTTTTAAGAGATGAGAAAGTGGTCCTTTCTTTAACTGGCCTAAGATTCTCAAGAATATTTTAATTAGTTTCTCTGTTGAAATACTATGTAATATCAATTTTCCTGTATGGTAATGAATGCTTGACAATTTCCTCAGAGACGAAGAGAAGACTTGAAGAAACACACACAGTTATACAGATTATTATGTATGGAACATTTTAAAGGAAAACTGGAAACAAAAAGGACATTTTCACTTAAAATTCTGGGATACATAAGGAAAAATGAGGGCTCCGAGAATTTGTCACACTAGGGACATACTGAAACTAAAAATAGCTGATTAAAATATCGAGTAAACTACCTGATAAGATTCTGGAGATGAATGTCAGAACAGGAGAAAGATGAGACAAATATTATTTACAAAGGATAAGAAGTTGTGAAGAACCACGGCCGCCCAAGTCTTGCTGGAGAAAAAAGATTGTCATTCGATTTGAAGAGTGCGCTGTGTTGCCATAGTTTTGCTTCATTGCGTTGTTTGCATGCATTCCATTGCACTTGTCTGTGTAGATTGACGCTTTCTTATAACAATATCTTTACAGGAAATATCATTTTCATTGAAAACCAAACATAATAGACAACTTTCCAACTTTCTTCACCATTCCCTCGACTTTCTTGCCGCAACATTCAAAATATCTTGATTCCTCAAGGATTTGATATTTATTTTGTAACCTTCGCTGATGCAATATGACATATGATATTCATCTGATTTCATTGTAAATGAAGATAACCATCAGATAACCAGCGATGCTTGAATGCTAGACATATCTCTCAGTTTCTATCAAGAACAACTGCAAAAAGAACTGAAAATCCTTTATTTCTATTTTTGATGTCATAATTTGAGATCATTTTATTCTAGTGGTTCTGATATTCAGTCAGTGGCATACACGCTTGAGCGATCATGTCTCATCAGATTCATCACAGACTAGGCAGACGGTTTTCCCGTCGTTTCTTTTTTGCGGTAGACTGGTTGACAACCAACACTTTAGGGCCAAGTCTGTCGTACTATTTAACCATAGCTTGGGGTGAAGATATACATTCATACTTTTCCCAATGGGTTTTGCGCGTTTGTGAATCTAACGAACACGATTGGAATTCGAACTCGACTCTTCTATTTCTAATATTAATTTCTCCCAAAAAGAATGTATTAGAATTTAATACATAGCTTCCTTAAACCAGTTGAAGAATTCTCAGTGTTAGACGGCCAACAGTCTTTTTCTTCATTTCGCCTCAAGCAAGGCGGAAGTGCTTACTAGTACGCAGGGGGTTACAGGAACTGGAATTTTAAAGAGAAGGCTGAGAATTGGGTGGACTGGAGGAATTAAAAAACATGAACGGGATTCATGGAGACAGAAGATACCGTTTTAGGTTGCATTTTAATTTTTGAAGATTGTAGTTATCAGGGAAGCAAGTAAACGGAAAGGAGTTACACGGGACGGAAGTGCAAGAAAAGAAACCGTTGGAGTAAAACTGACGATTGAATTTAGCTATTTCAGTAATAAACGGGTGGGACCTAGCTGCCAATCTAGTAGCACGCTTAAATTCATGTAGTCGAAGCACCGGGGGGAAAAAATCGTCAGAGCATTTGCCGTGAAAATATTTGTAGAAAAGACAGAAGAAAGCCACACCACGTCGGTGAGACAGTAAATGAGGTCAAGTCAAGATGTCAGGTCAGGATTGATTACGTTACACATCCTTCTTCGGATTTTGTCAAGCACTTCGAGATGAATAGCTTCAGTTGTCATTCCATTGCAAAAATGTTTTACGTATTTAAGCTTTCATTTTTTTTAGTCATAACACTGAGCTTACATTTCGTTCATTTCATGTAATGTTTTACTGTGTATTTTGATCGAATGAATTATGTTAATCACATATTAGGTTTACTATGATGCAAAATAAATAGTATAAGTCTATCAAATGCAATAATTATAAACTTATAAACTTACTGATCCTCAGGTTTCTGTATCCCATATGTGAAATATGTCCATTCTCAATTAAGTGTGTAGTTAATTTGAGCTAATTTGAAGTATTAGTGTGTTCGAACAGCAATTACGTATTTCACCGCGATAAATTATGGGTCAACCAATCATAGTAGAAACAACAATGAATGCTGGGAATTCGCGTTTAGAATTAGTTTCTATTAGGATATTACTTGTAATGATGTATTTCATTGCTATTGATTATGAGTCAAGCAACCAAGTGAGCAGATAGGCTGAATGGTAGGAAACTACGTCCAGAATTAGGTTAACTCATGTATTTAACTGAGTAAAGAATTAATTTGGGTATTACGCGTATATTCGCTTGAGAACTGAACACATTTCTACATCTGCATCATACTTTTAACCAGACATTCCAAACTTTCATTTTTGCATCGGGCTGTTACAGGTGATGGAAAATGGCTTTTGCACATCAACAGTAAAAGAAAATGATAGTAGCAATCATAAAATGTAAACACAGAGCCACTACCAACACTAAGACTCCATCCACAGAAGTCCACGTTTTTTGTATAGTGGAATATGAAAGCTGTCGTCCATTAATAGCAACTGGACAAGTGAAGGAACACGATTGCCAGTAACTTAAAAGTATGGAAAGTGTCATGCTTTTGTAAGCAGAAAAGATGCGATGGGTAAATTGTCGGCATTTGATGTTTTTAATTTCACGCATGTGCTTTGCTTGTTTTTGATTTTATCGACGGCACAATATTGTAGAGTCAGTTGTGCACCGTCTGTGAGAAAAAAAAAACACCACGACGCAATTCAATACGCCAGATATTTGGAAAGGGCATGTTGTTCTGATTTGCATTCGCACGGGAAGCTCCAATACGTACATTTCAGAGTGTTTGGGTGTCAATCCGAGGACAGTGCAGAGGATTCGGAAAAAGTTGGATTAGTCTAATGGTGATTACGAGGATGTTTGGAATGACCACTATTGATGGCTATGTTATGCCTCCATTCATCTTACCATAGGGCTTCAGACTCAAAACGGGGGCCTACATCAAGTGCTTTGACGAGGTAGTGCGACCCAGATCAAGAGAGTTGCTGCTGGAAGACCCTATATGTGGCAATAGGACTCTGCACAATACCACACAAGCAGGAGAACCCAATTCAAACAATTTCTGTGACTGCATCACCCCTCACATTTGGTCACCTAATCAATCCTCTTGATTATTATGTATGGAACGCAGTTGAAAGAGTGACAGAACTAATTTCAACTCGGACCTAATTTAAACTCGATACTAATTTCTACTCCATTTAAAAATAAGTTATCAATTTCCGTGAATTTCTAAACAAACTGCATTGAGTTAGTAGTAATTTTTTTAAATTTACCATTAAAAATCGGTAGTAGATGATATAAATCAGAATTCATCTTTTCTGCAACTTTCATTCTTTTTTAGTTCAGAGTTGAAATTAGTTCCGAGTTGAAATTAATTCTGTACTCCAGTTGAACGAGAGACCAACAAAACTCTCTGTAACACTAAATATGAACTGATGAAGGATTCTCTAGTTAACAGAGCTGTCTGTTTTTTCTCCGAAAAATATATACACAGTAAAAATCCTGAAAGGAGCCGCAGGAGGAAATTTGTAGCGCATGTATATTACTTTCGTCCTCGGATCCATTTTTCTTTTTTTCCTCCGAGAAAAGATCTTCCTGGCGTCATAGATTCCCAAGTAGGCGTCTACGCGGACGACACTCCAATTTACTCCTGCCTCAAAAACAAATCTATTTTAGCTGACAAAACTAACCTGACCGTTCGTCTCGAAAAGGACCTCCAATCAGTTGTGAACTGGGGCAGGAATTGGCTGGTTAATGTCATGATCAGGGTGTTGTTTATGTCGAGACAAATATTCTAGTGTTCATCATTTTCAAAGGCAAAATTGCCGAAAGTTAAAAATCTTCAATTCAATTGTAATTTCTTTTTAATTCTTTTTATCACCTCCTAATTTTATTCATTTAATCATTTCCAAATAATTAACAACATCCATATATAAATTTTCACTGAAATCTAATTTCTATCTATTTCTTTCTCTCTTTCTCTCTCTCTCTTTCTCTCTCTCTCTCTCTCTCTCTATATATATATATATATATATATATATATATATATATATATATATATATGATAAAGATATAGTCTTAAGATATGCTATATTTGATGAGTTCAAGTGCCAATATCAGGGATAGAGCGTGTGTAAATATAAAAGTGGGTAGTGATGTCAACACTCAGCGGAAACAATCTGTTTTACGCTTGATCACAATCTTCATGGCCTTAAGAGTGCGTTTAAGCATGAAACGGACTGTCGAGGCTGAGTGTTGAACTTACTGTCCGCTTTTAGCTATCTATCTATCTATCTGTATCTCAGTCTCGCACCATATATATATATATATATATATATATATATATATATATATATATATATATATATATATATATATCGGGTGCGATGGATAAATTGCCGTATAAATTAGGCAAAAATGAAAATAAAATTGACATCTCATTTTAGCAGATATATTTTCCAAAATTACACAAAATTCCCTAAATACTAAAGAGTAAATTTATTCAATAAAATCGACATTCAACCACGCCCTCCAGACGAATTCGCTACCCTCTTCCTAATATATTGGCTACACATTGTTCACCAGTCTGGCAGCATTTTACTTCAGATTTTTTTTTCTTCTTGGCATGTTTCCCGTCCACCTGCGTTTTTACCATTTAATCACTCTCACAAACACGCACACATGTTTATATCTACGTGATAAAAATATAGTTTTAATGCAGGCTATATATATGATTAAAATATAGATTTATGGTAGACTATAACTATGGTTAAAAGTGCTCAATATTAACGATAGTGCGTATGTAAATATAAAAATAGTCACTGCAGGCAACACCGAATGACGACAGTCTGTTTTATGCTCATATGCAATTTTCAGTCCATACACGCACACACAAACACACACACACACACACACATATATATATATATATATATATATATATATATATATATATATATATAGAGAGAGAGAGAGAGGGGGAGAGAGAGGGGAGAGAGAGAAGAGCGAGAGACTGAGACAGAGAGCATAGAGAGTGTCTGTAAAATATATATATATATATATATATATATATATATATATATGAAGTCTGCGATGGATAATTTGTCGGCATTTATGTTTTTTTCCATTTCGCGCATGCGCGTTGTTTTTATTTTTTCGACTGTACGGTATAGCAAAGTCAGTTGGGCAGCGTCTGTGAAAAAAAGACTACCACGACGCAATTGATTTGTAAACGGCATGCGGTACTGCTTGGCATTCGTTCTAGAAGCTCCAGTATGAACATTTGAGAGTATTTGGGTGTTAATCTGAGGACAGTGCAGAGGATCCGTAAAGATTTGGATGAGTCTAATGGCAATGACGAAGGTGTTTGGAGTGATCAGTAGTGATGCCGACAGTATGCCTCCATTCATCTTTCCACGGGACCTCAGACTCAACACAGACGCCTACATAAAGTGCCTTGAGGAAGTAGTACTGCCCTGAGTCAAGAGGGTTGTTGCTGGAATACCCTATGTTTGGCAACAGGTCTCTGCATCATGACACAAAATCAAAAGAACCCATTTATGGCTGTCAGAAAATTTCTGCGACCGCATCACCCCTTATATCTGGCGACGTAACTCTCCAGACTGCAACCCGCTTGATTATTATGAGTGGGGCACTTGTAACACTTACGATGAACTGAAAGCAAGGATTATGGCAGCATTCACCAATTTAATGAGGCTGTTCACAAGAGTTGCAGGAGATTCTGGAGAAGTCTGGAGACTGTGGTTGAAGCCAATGGCAATTTTATTATTATTTTATCTACTTTTTAGTATTTCAAGATATTTTTACGTATTTCTGGTAAATGTATCTCTTAGAATGAGATCTCTGTATTATTTACATTTATGCTTAATTTAGACGGTAATTTATGCATCGCATCATGTAATGTAACAACGCAAGGGCACACTCTGCAAACAATGCTAAGAAAAATAAGTTCTTGTGTATGGGAAGATCTTCTACACACTTCATTTTCATTAGATATTTCGCCTTCAGATTTTCACTTATTTTTCGATTCATAGACAATAAAGGAGTTGAAATCAGTTTTCAAATTTTTGGAGTGGAAAACCCAAATTTTTTTCAACAAAATAGAAAAACTGCTTTCCTCTTGGCTGCAGATGTTAAAAGTGAAGTGAGCTAAATTACTTACGAATAATATTTAAATAAATTTGCATACATTGTTATATTCTTTCTGGTGAAAGGAACATAGCAGTAGAAATTACGCTGTTCTGACAAAGCTAAAAGGAAAGGGTTTTCAATTGTTTCATGAAATTTTAAAACTTCGAATCATTTGTGTTAATCCTCTGTCTCTCGTCTTATTTTTATATTAATCTCAGTTATGACATTTTCCATAAATGAAATATCAAAATTAATAATAAAAAGAAGAGAAATACAAATAACACAGTAAAATGTAATAAATGTACATAAAATTATAGTAGTTTATGTACACTTCTGATAAAATTTCGTAAGAAAGGTACCTATAAATTAATTAGATACTTTTCTTATGAAATATGAAATTTAATCTCACTCTTAATAGTTTTATTTTAATTTCTTTATAATATATTTTCCATAAAGCATCGTAAACGTAAAGGTGAAAGCTAAGTAAAAAAAAATTAGAGCGCTGAAAGTTTTCCTTAAAAATATCGAGGTAAATAATTTGTTCACTTAAATGTAAAAAATTTCACTTTTCTCCTTCCGTAGAACAAATTGTCCTCACGGAATCCGTCAATATGTCATTCATCGCCTGTCAAGTGAGGCGAAAGTTTATGACCTGCTTTGTTTTATTTTCAAATTACATCTTCTCGGCACTGAAGCTAAGTTAAGCTTGGTTCAAAATATTTTAAATAAACGTTATAATTTCTAATTTTCTTAAAATAAGTTTTGAAAAAATGATAATTGATATTTAAAAGAATTTCAAAGTGAGATTTTCATTTTTTTATAAAATGGAAAAAAAATGGTTGTCATCTGTCAATTTTGCTGGTTCAAAAAAAAAAACAAGATTTTTAACGAAAATTTCGGACGTGCTAGGAACGATTAAAAAAGTGTAAAAAAAATGTAAAAATTACTCCCAAAATACTTTGATCTTTCCTCTTAATAATAACATAAGCACTTAGACGATAAAATTTTGTTTTCGTCAAGTTTGGCGTCTTTTTCATCATGCTATCCTCTTTTTAGCGATCTCGTGGAGGTACCTAATTTAAGTTAACTCTTAGGATTTCTCAAGAGAGTAATTCAATTATTCAGTAGTTTAGGATGATGACCCAATGCCAACTGATTAGAAGTGAAACCGTGAACATTATTCAAGCTGTCCTTCGTACGTCATACCCAAGGCAATCCATTAAGCACTTAGTATCCTGCGGAGATTTAATGACCATTTCACAAACAAGTTCATTAAAACATTAAGTGATTTTTTTTTCGCTAATCACAAGCAAATGTGATCTTTCATGCAAAGGATGAATTTATTGTGATTTAAGAAGGTCAGATACAAAGTGCTGCAATTGAAATTATTTTATACAGAGATGAATTTGCTTACGATATGGCAGCTTAGTAGATTTTCTCGTCCACTTATGAATCAGAATGCTATGGGCACAAGGCTTTTGAAATCATCAAAATTGATAAACTGAATTGGGATTCAATACGCTATTTAACAAGAACGTTATCAAATATCGCGTAAAGTTGTGGGTTTATGTTCAAAATAAGCACAGTAAAACGAAAATTAATTTATTTTCATTTCAGTTTGGATTTTTCATTTACGCTCAATGTATAATGGTAATATTAATAGTAATATTAACCGTTTCCCTACAAGGAAACATTTGGCATTCACTGACTTGTCTTGAAATCATTTTTCAGAAAAATAACTTTCTCAAGCCCAGTAGCTGTTATTGCTCTTTCCAGTACTTATGGGAGATTCCTTCCTAACATTTTATTTGAAGTCGTGTGGAATGTCATGTTAACATCTTGATAATGGTTTTTTTCTCTTTGAGTTACATGTGCTATCCAATTTAGTTGTTGCTGCTGTTGGTTGAAATAGGAGTTGATTGGGTTCGCCTATAGTCCGGTTCACACTCTTCTCTGGTCTTTTGAAATCGAGTAGAGGTTTATCCCCCTTTTTTTTTTTTTGGTCGGGGTTGGCTTTCCGGTTCATTCTAAAGTCTTTTCATTCTCGTTTACTCCCTCTGTTCTTAGTGGCATTATCACCTTGCTTCGGGCGAATAGATTTTTTTTTAAATTGATGTGGTTTCCGTTATGTAATTCCGTTCTTTATTTGTGTAGCTCCAGAGAAGCACCAGGTATTCTTGTATGCATTTATTAGTGTAGAGTTGTGTATGTGTGCGTAAATATGATTTGGGTCTAATGTATGTAAGGTATTACGTCAGGAAATTTTATAAAGACAGATAAAGCCTATATCTCATACGACCGTACGCATATTTCATTAAACTTTTATGAATGCTCGTAGCGATAATTAACTGTGGGTTAGTAACGGTACAATAACATTGTTTATGATTAATTATTCAGATACGATACTATGCTGAAAAGTTCTCGCTCTGTCGAAGAAGGCTTTACGACAGATTAGACATTTGGTCAGATTTTGGCAACTGTGTCAGGAAGAAAAATTTTCCGCAACCCCTCGTAAAATAAATTGCATTGCTGAAATGATTTTTTCTAAATCTAACCAAAAAGTAAAAAGGTATTTCAAAAATCCATCCTCTTTAATTTGCCTGAAACACATCAGTCGATGAAGAGGAAAACGAAGAGTATAAAGAAAAATTGCATTTCTCTTCATAGCCTGGTCAATCATGGCTCTCCACAACTTCCTGCATTGTCAAATATACCGGTACTCGAAATACCATGTTAAGATTCCAAGCGCAAAATGACTGTCGGTAAAAGCAACTGCTGGGATTCAAAAATAAAATACGAGCTTTTAGAAAGAGACACATATCCAAATATACATTAACCACTCCTACGAATCCCAAACTGATAGATTTAGCGACCTATGAATAATAAGCGAGAAATATCTTCGTTTACACTTCAAGCCGTAAATGTTTCCGATACGGATATTTTAGAAACGAAATCTTTATCAATAGTAAACAATTGAAAATAGTAATTAAAATTAATTATGAAAATCTTCAGTAATTACCTTATTTACATTCAAACTAATGCCTTCATATATGTTTGTTAAAATCACAAATTTCGTGTTTCTTAATATTATACTTAGTTTCTCGAAAGTATCTTTCACTTTTACAATGGATCTTCGTATTTCTTTGTCACATTTCCCATCGTATGTTATATACATAGTTCAATTTCTCTATTTGGTTCACAGTGAATTTTTGTATTTTTATGGTAATATTCTGTTGAACTTTCCTTTATGGTAAAACACAGTACTCGATTGGCAATAAGGTATCACCTTTTTA
The DNA here is from genome assembly GCA_903632075.3 of Acanthosepion pharaonis. Taxonomy (NCBI): domain Eukaryota; kingdom Metazoa; phylum Mollusca; class Cephalopoda; order Sepiida; family Sepiidae; genus Acanthosepion; species Acanthosepion pharaonis. The sequence goes on from CAHIKZ030001813.1 coordinate 2,452,994, forward strand.
CGGTTGAAAATGTAACCATAAGTTCTATGCTAACAGTTTTTTCTCTCGCACTTCTCGCTTGTGGAACTCTTTTTCGGTTTCTTGCTTTCCAATCAATATTCATCTTCAAAAATTTAAATGAAATATCAATCGTTATTTTCAGTCTTCTTAATTCCTGTTCTTTTATTGTTATCACTCCTTAATAATTTTTCTCACATTCTCGCACACTCAGTAATCTCTTGTGTTTTAGTGACTTCATTTCCTTTCTTAGGGTGAAAAGATTAAAAAATAAATACTTCCAGAAAGTTCAATTTCTGTATTTACTTCAATCTGATGACTGCAGTACGTCTTCAATTTATAGCCCGTATCTGGTGCTGAATATTTAGTAAGTTAATAATCATGACCATTTGAAACGATTTTAAATTAGATGTTTACGATTAAATAAATGAAAGAAATTTATTATTACTTTTGAATCTTTAAACATTATCGATATAACAATGCGTTAGCATTTTTTACATTTCAGGTGCACTTTTCAGGTGATGACAACTGAAATTTCGTTAGTTCCATATTATAAAACAAAGATACCATTTTTTCTATTGTTTTAAAGATCTTCAGATGGTTAAAAAGTTTTAAATCTACTTATTTTGAAACGTAGACTCATTCATAAAGCCAAACGAGAAAAGCGAAGCAACAAAAAGTAGTAAAACGTTGAAACAATTCGCCTGATTGCAGTTTTAGAGTTTCCTTTCGGAATAAGTTAATCTTATTTTCAGGGGTTGAAGCGTCAGAATTCTGCAAATGTCATCTAAAAAGAAAAACACTTTTATAACGACATCAAGATACAAACAGAGAAAAACATGGTAATCATTCGTTTTCTTTTTACGATGTGTCTTTGATTTAATCTCAGCTTGTTTCGACAGACTTATGATTTGAATTTAATCTTCAAGCAGAAGCTTTCGTGCACAAATAAACGATTCTTTGTTTTGAGTTGATGACAAACATAACATGTCATGTTAACTCTATTTGTCTGGATTTCTGCAGAACCAGACTTTCCTGTCAAGAATATAAAATCTTTCACCGATAAAGAATTCTTTTCCAAGTTTTTCTTTTGTTTTAATCATTCCTCTTGGACAGGACAATAAAAGCCACGAAGAAGCAGTGGGTTACTGAAAATGAAACGGAGAAGACTATAAAAGAAAAGGCTTCGAGGAGACAGAAGATGATGACTGATATTGTATTTAATATTTTGAAAATCGTAGTTGACACGAAAACAAACACTGATGAGAATTTCACAGGCGAGAAAGAAAATATTAACATAGAACTTATGGTTGCAAGTAACAATTTGATCAGTAAAATTATGAAAACTAATTGGCAACTTAGTTATACGCTTAAAGTCAAGTTACCAATCTCATCAGAACAGTTACCATGACAATGTTTGTAGAAGAGACAAATGGAAGCTACGTTACGGCAGTGAGAAACTGACTGAAGCCGAGATATCAGGTCAAGATTGATAACTTTGCAGATTCTTCTTTGGATTTTGTCAAGAATCCCTAGACACAAATCAGAAGAATCAGACCAGACGTGGCAGAAATATTCAATAAACGGGCGAATAGTTTATATATAAATTTACAAGATATATTCAGTTTTAGGCGCCAAACCAAAACTTTTTTATGGAGGTACTTGATAACACTACAATGCCAAATTTTGACCATTTTCAAGAGTATTCTCTACTAGTTCCTTTTGGAGTCTTTTTTGAAGAGTCAGATATCAGTTTACCTGGAAGGAAACAATGTAGTTATTAATAAGAAGAATTGAAATTAATGCGTGCGAGATTTCACAACTCGAACATAACTCCTTTATAGTCAACCAGTAGAAACCTATTTCTGTTGCTTCAAATCTCTCCTTAATCTGTGACAGATTCTCCAGCCTTTACTGTCATATAAGAGCACCGATATTACATAAGAATTCACTACTTTTTCTAACGTAATTTTCTTAATGATTTGCTCAGATTTTGGAAGGTATCATTCGCTATTTCAATGCGCCTTCGGGTTTCAGTATTACGTTTTTATATCCTCTGTTAAAAAAAAACAAACTTCTTATATATTTAAATCTTTGTCCTTGCTTGATTTCAGTGTCTCCAAACTGTACTGCGCATACTGGACGGTTTCTTTTGCTGACATGTCTATATTATGTCTTCTTACAATGTTTTACAATTTCTTCTGCTTTTTTTTTTTTTACTACCTTCTATGAGAGTTCTCTAATTTCCTTTATGTTTCTACTATTAACACTGGTTCATCTGCACAAAATGTTTTTTTGCTGAAAATCTCTATCTCTTCATATACTTATATGTAAAATTATTTAAATAGATTCTATGTATTTTTTTTAAAACTACGTACTGCGTATTCGATGTTAAAAATGTTAATAAAAGCCTGGTATATTAGCGATGGCATATGCTCCTTTTCAATTCAAGAATATCAGCATTACTTTTCACGAGAGAATAAGAAATATATATTAAAATTAAGTTATAATCAGTTAATTTCCCTTTAGCTTAAGGCCGGCACTTTTGTCTGTATTGATTTTCCAAGGAGAGTGAAGCGTTCGTTATATTTTTAAAAATTAACTGCTTTTTTTTTTCTTTTTTTTTTTTTTTTAAATTTGGATATTATATCCTTCAGGCTCGATTTAATTTCTGAATTGCTTTCATATTTTTTTCTTGATGCCTCCTTACCTTTTTTGCATGAGAGTAATTATAAAATATATTTTAAGAAAGATTTGATCTAATGGTAACACTATTTACGCATAAAATCGAAGGAAAACGCGTTCGACCGAAAGAAATAAAAACGTTTTCTTTTTTTTTTTTCCAGTAAAGTTCAAAGTAACTTTAATTTTATATTTTTTTCGTTTTATTTACATATTATAATATATGATTATTTTGCATGCCGTCTCCCTTTATGACATAGGTGATCATAGCTCTCCACAACTTCCAGTCTTCTGTTGCCCTAAATGATTTTTATCCCTTTACTATCCCTTTTTGCACATGTTTTTCATATATCGATTAACCCGATGAATATTTATGAGTATTTATTTAAAAATTTTGAGAAACCAATAACATTTTTCATGTTTATGTAAATACTTGTTACAAAATAAAATCCTTGCATTTAGATTAATAACGTCCCTCGGAGGACGAAACACGTCGGCTAAGATAAGTTTTCTTCGTCTTTATTCAAATACAAATTAGTTTTTCTTTCTTTCAATATGTCCTGTGAGTATTCATTCCTATAGGCCATCTTTCCCCATTATGTGTCCCGATTATTTCAACTGTCTCATTCTGATTGTAAGTATAATTTTCCTTGCAGTTCTTATTTTCCTTAAGACGCCCTCCTTGCTCACATATTCTCTCCATCATATTTTCAGCATTCGTCGGTAGAACCACGTAGCTTGAAGTCTCTCCTACATGCATGAATAGAGTGGCTGACATATAAGAGATTAGACATTACGCATCAATTCAACACGCTTTTCTTTTTGCCTAACGAAATTTCACTATATCTAAATACTTTATTTATTGTAGTATTATGCCGGAATCGACATTGCATCCAAATTTCAAACAATGCCACAAAAGTAAGCAAGTAACAAAGCTGATTTGTGTTTAATCTCTGCCACCGAATGAAGAAGTACGTAACCTCACACTTAAATCCGCTATTGCAAACGTGAGAACGAGAATGTCGGACAGATTGATATATTAAAAATGGGCAGCCTCTCACGCACCACAAGCGACACAGTATTGGATTGTGGGGTATATAAGGACCGCTTCATGTTTGCTGAGAGTAACTGACGGAATAGTGAAATGAATAAATTGTTAAGCAAAGATAATTAAAGCCTCGCGTCATCATTTTATCGGTACAACCACTTCATTACATTAATTTCTGGAAGGCATCTCTCACTATTTCTATGATTCTTCGGATTTCTGAGTCATTTCCATCGTTTGTTACTATCAGTCAGTTATGTGATATGCGTGATACACGCTTAGGCGATCATCTATCTTTCGATACATGACTGACGAGGCGCATTTTCCCGCACTAGGTTGCCATTTCTGCGGTATAGAACCAAATCTGTCCTGCTGTTTACCCATAGCTAGTGGGGGAAGAAGAGGATTCATACCTTTCCCAAGAGCATTAGCACGTAAGTGAATGTAATGGATTAGACTGGAATTCGAACTCGGCTCTCCGATTCTTCATTACTCAACCGTACCTTGTTACTATAATAAGCAAATACTTAAATCACGGTAATTTCTTGACTTTAACGCCTCCAATATGTTTGGTTGCCTCTTTTGCTAACAACTATGCATTCTATTTTCCTATATTGAATCTTAATATTTCAGCTTGAACGAGCGATTCTTATGCCGAGCCACATCAACATTTTCGGGGAAAATAACGTGTAACTTACTTAAAATGTACATAACATGTGTGAACATCCGATGAAAGGAATAAATGTAAAAGCCTATTGATTCAATAATTATTCCTATTCTTCCAATGTTAAGATTCACGAGCAATGACAATGACAGTTGTAGTGTATATTTTACAATTATAGACTAAATGACAACAAGAATTCATTTTAGTCTCCTCGCATATTTCTATCTCTCTCGACTGACTCGTAACCGACTGCTCGCAGCGTAACGCTGATACTAAATAATTTCCAAGCTGCAGACTCTTAATTGACTCTGACACCAAATACAATTATTTTACTGCCCGTTACTAAAGTGCCACCACACCAAAGGCCATCTTGTGATCTAATATCATTAAGTCCTAGCAGATTTTCTTGGGTCTATTTGCGTATAACATACTAACAGCTTACTGATGAAGACTATATATACTAACGAAGACATATAGGAAGACATGTCTAATCATCATCAAAGATCGATAGCTCTCCATACATCTTCTTTCCTAATGTATTAGTAGATAACTTTTTACAGAAAACTTTGTTGAAATACACTTTATGTCAAAAAGAAAAAGAACCAAAAATATCACTCCACTACTGATGAAGTGTATCAACAACTATTAAAGGAGCATTGCCCAATCCAGAGATTTAATTTCTGCTGATGAAGGTCTTTCATATAGAAAGCGATGAAAATCCTTCTTCGAACCTTGTGGACTGGCGCTATATAATCCCAAACAAAGAACTGTATCAAACTGCAAAAACCACATCGCTTGAGGACTTTCAACATCAACGATTAAGATGGATATGTTAAACTCAAAGACAAAATAATGATATAACGTAATTTCGTTTAATACTTAAAAGTTACAAAGGAGTCCCCATCATTAGCGGAAAGAGCGATGGTGTTGCGTTTTCATTTCCACTATTAGTAACAGGGGGTTACCCAATTGACGATAGCGACTGTATGCAGCTTGTAGTGTAAAGTTACTACAAAGTATGTTGTTGCGGCTTATCGCCAAGTAGACGCAGTTAACCGTAAAGTTTACAAAAAGTCTAGGCTCCAACAGACACAATACCCATTGAGTAGATCCGCCCACCTCCTCCGTTACACACAACACTCTTTCCCGCCATTGCCAACAGGTGGCGTCTTTTATAGCTAACGAGAGCATCGTTTCTAGTCTCCTGTGTTCTTTTTTTTTCCTGGATTTTTTTGCAATTTCGCCGTCGCTCGGTCGCCTGGTAAACAAGCACATATTAATTTTAACAATAGCAGATAATGGACTTCAGAAACCTATTTTTACGAAAACTTGTTTTAAGAGAAATATTCTAGAAATTTAAACTAACGAACGCACTGGATGTTCGGTCAATGCTTGCCGAATATTTCCGTATAAGGAAATGTCTAATATTAACATTACCATTACACATTGATTTAATGGAAAATATTAGAGTTTAAAGAGTTGGTGATATATTCTCACTTCTAGTGCCTTAAATAGCCTCTGATCAGTTTCTTTTATGTGCTATGTTCCTTTAGGACATACGGAACCATGGCTATCTAAAACATCCTATCATTTATAGCTCTGTCTTTTTACTGTCCCTACTACATCCTGTCCTGCCATCTATTTACATCAGATGGTTAGCTAAGTTATTCATTGTTTCCCTCTGCGTTCTTACATACCGTATGAACCATTAAATTCTCCAAGCCTTCTTTCTATATTAGGAGCCTAATAAATTCATTTTTTTTCTTTTCTGATTCTAAACATAAGTATTATTCGCTTGCATTTTCTTTAAAACTTCATCGTTGCTTACATCTTCCGTCCACGATATTCTCAGCATCCTTCTGTAGAACCACAGGCTTACAGCCATATCACGTTGAAACACCGATTCTCGTACGATCACTGAAGTTAAGCAACGTTGAGCTTGGTCAGTACCGAGATGTGAGAGCACCTGGAAATACAAGGTGCTGTAAATTTTGATGGGCCGTTGGTGTAATCGATATCGGCTGGGAATTGGAAATCTGATGGCCAAGTTCCAATTCCAGTCGTATTTGTTACATTCATTTACACAAAAATGCTCTTGGGAAAGATAGGAATCCACCTGTTCTCCCCTAGATATGTGTTAACTAGATGAACTTGGATCGGTAAAAAGCATTGTTATCTAAAGAGAAAAAAAACAATTTTTACAATCTAAAAATATATTTGTTTTTAAATAACCTGCAAAAAGTTAATAAGCCGTAAATAATCAATCAATCTATAGTATCATATATCTGTTACCTCGACTCCTCTTGATCACTGAGAAAATTGTCCAGATTTCACTGCCATATAGAAAGATTGATATTAAATATCAGTTCAGCAAATTTTCTTTGTTTTTAGTTCAATTTTTCTGTACTTTAATCCTTTTTGCTATTCCAGTTCGCCTTTGGATTTCTTCTTATACGTTGCGTACTCTGTTAAAACTCTTCATCTATTAAAGTCTATGTACTTCATTGATTTTGACATCTCCAATTTATGGTTTGCCTCTTGCTAACAACAATACATTGACTTACAATTGACAGCTAGTCGTTTCGTCCCATTTTCCTTTACTACCTTGTCTAGGAGTTTCTACAGTTTTGTTTCTGAGTCTGCCATCAACATTGTCTCATCTATCTATCTTGTATTATTAAATCTATGTCCACCATTAATAAATGCTAGTAGGACTTCTACTTCCCTTAAGATCACCTCACTGTATAGGCCGAATAAATCTATTGAGATGACGCATCCTTGTCTTGCTCTCTTTTTCTAATTTTGTAGAGTTAATCAATTCATTTTCTTTGCTCTCGGTATATATCCCAAACTTTTCTAATGTTTCGCAAATGAAACAAGTTTTCAGAGAAGTTGAAATAGATCTGTAGTATCGTATGCAAATTAGATAGACAAGTATAAACAGAGAACAACAGATGAACATAGGTGGGGTCTATTCTTAGCAAACCCGGTTGCTATTCAGGGTACGGAGAACTGTACTACGACTAGTACTACTACGTAGAGAGATATGCAAAACATAACGATATCTTTGTGCTCTACCTTATCAAATGATTTTGTGTACTCTACGAAACACAAATAGACGACCTTGTTCATTTGTATTGCTCGTTTTAAAAGTAATTTTATTAAAGCTTCAATTTGTAGGAACGTGAAGATTTCTTACCTTCCGCTTAAAAAATATGACATAATTATACAATACATAGATTTTTTTGATTTTTTATTGTGGCATTCGCTTTATAAAATGAGAACCATTTTGAGACATTGTAATATAGCAACGACTCTTAGTAGTTCGACTAATTCAGCTTTAGCACTGAAAACGTTTATTGCATTATAGTAGGTGGTTACCTGCGAAAGAAGAGATTGGATGTGTTTATTTTATTACCACAGATATAAATTATAAATGGACATTTAATTTACAAAGGTCGGCTTGAAAGTTCATAGGTTGATCAAGATATAAATGTAAGCAGACAGACGAGTTGGTAGAGTATAAGACATGCAAGTGTATCAGAAACAATTCATACGACCCTCGTATAATCACAGACGTATAGAACATTTTAATTTTTATGTGGCAGTATAAGTTTGTTTCTGTAAAACTGGTCAAAGTCTAAATTCCAGTCTGTAATTTTAATATTTTGGCATATAGACAATAATGTTTGCTTAATTATTAATAGTTCATTTAAATTACTTCAGTGAGTTAAAGAGAAACTCTAAACAGGTTATGTTCCCAGATTCAATCATTGGCTAAAAATTCAATAAAAACTTAAAGCATGAAATTACCAAATCTGTTTTCGTGCTACTTAATACTAACTTCTACGTTGATTAGTTGGCTATCATCACTAAATGTTGTTATATTATGCATATTTCACGAAATTGCCTAAAGTATTATTAATACATCGAAACATCGCTTTCAGAACATAGAGGTATCAAAGTTAAAGAATTGAATAAAAAAGTATATACATCAAAGTAAAAGACCATAGACATATTAATAATGAAAAATTAAAGAGCGCTTTATAATGTGTGTATGTGTGTGCGGGTTTGTTTGGTAAATGGCTAATTGCAAGTCTACGACAGAAGAAACACCTTTGAAAAGTCCTTCCATAAGAGCTGTTTGTGTACTGTCTTGTAGTAAAAGCAAATCCTGCTATTTAATCTCTCCATTTTTTCTCCATCCTCTTCCTAATAACTTTACTAGGCATTGTTCAGCAATTTGGCAGTATTTTATTTCATCTGTTATCTTTTCTTCTTGACATGTCCACCGCCCACCTTCCCTTTTGTCATTTAATCACACACACACACACGTGTGTGTGTGCGTGTGTGTATTACGGTAGGATATTATTATGGATAAAAGTGCTCAATATCAGCGTAGAGCATGTGCAGATATAAAAGTGGGTACTGAGGTCAACACCGAATAGCGACAGTCTATTTTATGCTTGAACGCAATCTTCAGTCTGCCTGTATATATATATATATATATATATATATATATATATATATATATATATATAAAGAGAGAGAGAGACGAGAAACTGAAAGTGAGACAGAGAGTATAGTGTCAAGAAACACAAAGCACAATACATCGTATATATGTATAAATATGTATATACACAGTTTGCGATGTGCAATTTGTCGGCATATTATATTGTTAATTTAGCGCATGCTGGTTGTTTTATTTTATTCTATCCGACTGCCCATATAGGAGTCTTAGTTGGGCACCATCTGCGAAAAAAGGACCATCATGATGTAATTCACAACTCAGAAATTTGAAAATGGCATGTGGTACTGCTTGACATGAAGCTCCTATGCGACCATTTCAGGGTGTTTGGGTGTCAACCTGAATACAGTGAAGAGGATTCGGAAAGAGTTGGATGAGTGTCATGGTTATCACTAGTGATGGCGACGTTATGATTCCATTCATCTTCCCACAGTGCCTCAGACTCAACACGGAGCTCTACATAAATTGCCTTAAGGGGGTAGGGCTACCCTGGGTCAAGAGGGTGGCAACAGAAATCTGAACCATGCTACGCATGGAGGAGAACCCAGTCATAGCTGCCAGACAATTCATGTGACATCACCCGTTACATCTGGGCACCTAACTCCCCAAAGTGCAACCACCATGATTATTATGTGTTGGGCTGCAGTTGAGCAAGAGTCCAACAAAACGTCTTGTAACGCCAAACATGAAATGAAGGCAAGGATTATGGCAACATTAACCAACATGAATAAGAGATTCTGAAGTCGTATGGAGGCCATGGTTAAGACAGTGGCGATTTTGTTGAATAAATTTACTCTATTTGAAGATATTTTTTGTGTAAATTGTAGGTAAATAAACTTTTAAAATGAGATGACAGTGTTATTTTCATTTTTGCGTAATATAGACAACAATATATATATATATATATATATATATATATATATATATATATATATATATATACGTCCCCATCATGGTGTCAACAGTGGTGAAATTAAGACAAATGATAAATAAATGAGAAAAAAAGGAAACAAAGGAAGTGATGGATCGATGTATCAATGTTTACTATGATTTGAAGATAAAACGTTGTTTTCACAATTCACAATAGATTCACAAGTATAAAAACAATTACAAAAGATTCAATGCCGATCTTTTACACATTAAATATTTTAATATTAATTTAATAGCCCAAATTTTTTATTGTATATATATATATATATATATATATATATATATATATACATAAATATATGCATATATATATATATATATATATATACATAAATATATATATATACCTATATATATACATACATATATATATAGACATATATAGACATACATATATATATACATATATACATACATATATATATACATATATATATACATATATACATTCATATATATATATACATATATTCATATATATACACATATATATACATTCATATATATATATATATATATATATATATATATATATATATATATAACTGCATCCCCTGCAAAAAAAGATAAAAATAATGGAAGTTTTAATAATAAAAAAAAGGACAACTCTTAACAATATTAACTACGAACAAAGACACAATGTGCTAACCGTATTGGGAAATTAAAAACATCCTTACCACACACTAAGACATACACAGAACGCACATACTCAAGTAAGCTGAAAAATCGAATCATCCTTGATAATGACTAAAGGTATAGCCGAAAGCGCTCGGAAATATAAAATATTTGGACAGTTCTTACACACACTTTGTCCAGAAAAGAAAGCTCTTGTTGTCTGTCGTTTTTAATGAAACATCCATAAACAAAGGATTGCTTCCTAAATATACAACTATCATATATATATATATATATATATATATATATATATATATATTTGGTTGGATAGATGTGAGTTTGTGACCCTGGGTTTCACGCTTTAGCGATCGTCAGACAAACTGATTAATGTTTTTAAAAAAAAATGGGTTTATGTAGATTGCGTGTATTATTGTGGAAGTGGTGGGGGAAATTTCGTCGTTTTGTCATTCATCGTACTAACGCAAACATCGATATATGCAGACACATATACATACTTGGTAGTCCGTCGGCACTCATACATATATAAACGTATGTGGGCAGTTTCGGCTATGACACATGTATGTATACGGGTGGTGTTATGTCTATACATACGCATTTGTATGTCGAAATGTTGAAATTTAAACACTGGAAGTGTGGCGGAAATGTCACGTTAGTGTCTCGTGACTGTATACATGTCATATTATGTATTTTTTTTTTTACGCTTAAAAATATCTCGCATGTATGTATATACGTGTGGTGGGGTTAGTGTAAAATTATGATAGGTAAAAATTATTATTATTATTTATATTTATTTTTAAATTTTTGAAAAAAATGGGGGTTTATTTGTTATATTTAAAGCTGGTTATTTGTTTGTTTTTGGTGATTGTGTATATGTAACAGGTAGAAATTTGTAATCCTTATTGTTTAATTTATATGGTGATGTTTAATATACTGGGTGAGAGGGTGGTTCAATTTAATAACGGGTCTATATGATATGATGTGATAGTAATGTTTCAAGGGATTGGAGACAATGATATTTAGCTAATAGTTATTGTAAATTGGAAGAAATTGCAAATTGGTAGAAATGATTAGTAACAGTGGTGGGAGAATGATAAAACCATGGATGTAGTTATAGTGGTGGTAGCTTGAACTAAAAAGTGGTTGTTGGTGTTTTATTTTATTTTTGTTTTATTTTGTTATATGTATTAATTTATTTTGGTATAAATCCTGATAATAGGTATTCTGTGTAAAATTATGGTAGTTGAAGATTGCTATAATTTTAAATTTTTAATTACAAAATTATTATTGTTATTATATTAAAGCTGCCTGGTAATAGGTGTTTATTCTCATGGTTACATATGGAAATTATATCTGATCATATTGTTTTAAGGTATTAAATATGCTGAGGAGTAATAAAGATTGTAGTGGATTATATGTTAATAGTGGGTGTGATGTGTGATGGTGATGGTGCTGTGTGTTGGTGGTAATGATAATATTGATAGTTAATAGATATTGTAAAGTGGTAAAAGTGATTACTAATGGTGGTGCAATTATAATAATGATAGGTGCAATTATTTTGATGGTATCTTGAAATTAAATTGTGATTGTTGGTGGTTTGTCTGTTTTATCCGTTTGGTATGAATTCGGATAATAGGTATTTGTTCTCATGCCTACATTTGGAGATTATCTCTGATTTTTTGTTTGCAAGTTCTTTTGCGGTTTGTGTGATATTATTGCTACTTTTTCGTGTAGGCAAAGTAGGCATTTTTTTTCGTAATGTTGTTGTAGGCAGGAGCTTTTTTTTTCAATATTTCCCAACTTATTGTTGGTGTGATGTTTTGTCTTTTTTGCTGCCATATGTATGTAGAAAGTGTTGTGCGGTTCGAATATTTCCTGTTGTTGAATGAAAGGTTGTGATTGTTATTCCTCATCTTGAATGGACCTTCGGTGGCACCGATGTAGTGCATAGTGTTGTTGTTTTGTACTCACCTTGGCCTTGTATATTGTGTTCGTAATTTGGCAATTTCCTGGAGTGGACATGTTGTTCTGTTTCTGCAGTTGCATATTGGATCCTTGGTTACATTTTTGTAGGTTGTCATTTTTTGTTGTGGCTTTTGATTATTTCTGTTATTTTTTGTACAGCTGTAACTGATCTTTACGTTATTTTTGTTAAATATTTTTGATAATTTGTTTTCTTCAGTGAAGTGTTTTTCTATTAAGTTTAGGAATATTTTGCCTATGTTCGTTTTAACAGTTTTGTTATATGGTGGATTAAACCAGATAATGTTTCTCTTTCTGTTTCTGCGTTTTGGCTGTGGAGGTATATATTGTAGTTGTTGGGTGTAACCACTTGCTTTTAGTGCTTCGTTGTATGGTGCTATCTTGCTATTGAAAATATGTATGTTAGATGAGTTCTCAGATAGTCTGCGGCTGATTGATTTTGGTATTTGTTTGATGATAGAAGATGGATGGTTGGAGGATGTGTGTACGTAAGTTGGTGTGTCATTTTCTTTTTTGTATGGTTCATATGTGTTGTTGATCAGGTTAAGAGTGACGTCAAGGAAGTTTACTATAGTTGTGCCTGTATTTATCTCTATTTTGAATCCAATGTTTTAGGGCGTTCACTATTTTCTTCCTGAATTTGTCTACTTTGGGGCCATTGGATTCCCTTATTAAGATAAGACCGTCATCTCTGTATAATCCTGTGTCCTTTCTCTCCAGGATTCTGGCCAGGTATGATAGGATGAGTATGCCTACTAATTCGCATATTTCTGCTCCATCGTAGCTACACATTGTTACGTCAAACAGGTTGTGGTTTTGTTTCTTTGCCCATGGTTCATTGTTGTGGAACAGCATAGATTTGCGGCAATGCTTGATTATTTTTATATCACCGTCCGTGAGTTTTACATTTAGCTGTGCCAGTTGTATGGCTTCATTTAATAGGCTTCCTGTGATGGAAGGATAAAAATCCACAATGTCAAATTGGATGAAAGTGGATTTGTTCTTGTTGTCTATCGATTTAAACCATTCTATGACGGCTTTGGTGTTCTTCCAATGGTTGAGACCTAATTTTTCTCTTAGGCTGATGTTGATATTTTCTAATATCTTCTTACTAATTTTTCCTATCTCGCTCTTCGCCGGGTTAATTAGTCTGAATGTGGGTTTTTCTATGAAGCTGGCTTTGTGGTCCTTTGCCGTGATGAAAGAATGTTGTTCAGCTATTTTGTTCACTCTTTCATCTATATTCAATTTGTGGCTATATTTTTGGCTTCTTGGTTTATAATGTTTATTGTGTTCGTGTTTGTCTTTTTTGTATAGTTGTGTAATTTTTGTTGGTTAAGAGTTGATTGTAGGATGTAGGTTCTATGGTATATATGTTTGTGGTTTTGTCAGCCAAAATGAATACCTTGCTGGAATTGATTATATATATATATATATATATATATATATATATATATACATATGATATATATATATACATATGTATGCATAAATATATATATATATATGCATATATATATATACATATATATATTTTTATATTACAAAGAGTTAATCATATTGAATTGAATGCAATATTTTGCAATTATTAGTGAAGTACCTTCGCTATAATAATTGCATTAATATTGCTAATTGATCGAGGAATGATTAACTCTATGTAATATAAAATATATGCTGCCTATTTTATTACATATATATGTACATATATATATATATATATATACATATATATATAAATATATATTTATATATAAATATATATACAGATATATATAAATATATATATACATATATATATAAATATATATAAATATGTATATGTATGAATATATATATATATATATAAATATATATATACATATATATATATATATATATACATATATATATATGTGTGTGTATATATGTATACATATATATATATATTTTATATATATATATATATATATATATATATATATATATATATATGTGTGTATATATATATATATATATATATATATATATATATATATATTGAACAATAAGAAATATTAAAAAATTAAAATCTTCAAAGACACGGGGTTGTAGATTAATATTCTTTCGTTTTTATTATTATTATTTCATTTAGATTACTCGACTAGTTTCAGGCAACATGGCCATCATCAGGAGAAAAAAAATTCTGCTTGCTGGTAGCAGTGAACTACAGAAAAAATGGAGAAAATGAACTTTTGTCTGTAGATTTCATCTGTTTCTTTTTGTTTTTTGGGGTTTTTTTTTATCTTTTTAACATGAATTTTTCTCTTTTAAGTTGTTATTTAAGAAAAGAGCTGGGTGGACCCATGCTCCTCTGAATTCCCCTGATCAGTCTGACTGCTTTATTGGTTCCTGGAGAGGGGATGTGTCTCTGTTAAGTGTGTGTGTGCGTGTTATTTGGTGCTTATATATATATATATATATATATAATAAATAATAAATAAATATATATATATATATATATATATATATATATATATATATATATATTTGAATAAAAGACAGACCACGTTAAGATTCCATGTAATAAGCTATTTCACCATAACCCTTTAACAGGGTTCTGGATCATCCGACTTTACTTCCAAAAGCTGAAATGAAGAATGAAAAAAGAAATTCACGTTTTTTACGGACCTCATCAAGTATACGCAAAGTTAACGAAGTGAGGAAGTGAGGTGGGAGAGAGGATATGAGTGTGTCATATGTATCATTTTAGTTTCCTATTTTTAACCCCAGTGTGTCGGCTGGATGTTGCTCAAATCTAACGTGTCTCGTCTCTAGATAAAGGTGGTTAAGGGGTGGGCGATAAGGACTACATTAAGGAAGACGCGTTACAACAGCCCCAATAAATTACACGACAGGTTTCATTCAAACTCCTAGACGCTGTCAGTTCGCGTTACTTTAACGTGCATATTTGGGAGGTTAAGGTTTGATAAATATCTAAAATTTTAAAAACAATCTACGAAGAAATTAATTTGAAATTCGGTGGAGTTTTGGGTATTTCCTATGAAGCAGTCGATTGGAAAGATCCATAGACAGAACATTGAAAGAGTAATCCAATTTATATTTAATACTTTTTCCACTAAAGCTTTTATCTTATAGCTTGTTAGGTTGACATTTATTCGTTTGATTTTTGTTCATTAAGTAAACCTGTGATTGTTTTTGATTTTTGTTCATTAAGTAAACTCGTGGTTGTTTTTAGGCCCTTCTTTATATTTTCTTATCTACACATGTCTTAAACCCCTATTTGTAACCACATACCTATATCGTCTTATATGCCTATGAGTTCCTATATACACCTACACACACATTCCCACGAAACGATATATGTATATTTCCATCTTTACCCATATACACCTGCAGAGAGAACGCACATCCACATGTCTCCATACTTGTCTCCATGTATACTTATACTTACATATATATATATATATATATATATATACACACAAGGACATCTGCATACCCATATATACTCATACGCACATATATATATCTACACATCCATACGTATACACATATACACATACATACACACACCCATATATGCATACGTACATACATATATATACACACACACACATATGTATACGCAATCTGCAGAATATCTATATACCCACATACGTTAATTTGCACTTACATATATCTCTACCTACGTATTTGCCCCTATTCTCATGTCCATCTGTGCATCCACTTATGCCTGCGTTCGAAGACTATCTCAGTATTTAATTACATTATCTAAGTCTTTACACATATAATATTACCCGATCTTTCATATTTATGGCAAAACATATAAGTACCTAACTAATTGTACATCTCCACACTCACAAAAAAAAAAAACAAAAAAAAACGGTATGTTTCTTTTTCCGTATAAAAACATATACATGTACATATCAACAGGTGTCTCAGTGTGCAAATACATTATCATGGTTGTATACATACAGTCATGTGTTAGTGTCCACTTGTGCATAGTAATATTTCTAAAAACAAAGGGAATATAAAACATTCAAAATTGCTGTTCCTATATGATTATTTCTTAGTGTACTTACTTAGGTTTAGGTTGTTTTTGTGTCGGCATTTAAACACTAGTTCATTATGTTTATTTAGCAGTATGTCTGGATCTTTATGTTTGATTATGAAGATTTTCTCCTTCAAACATAAGTTGCATCTGTCTCTGAAGTTTTTTGGGAGTTCTGGCTCTTGATATTATTCTCCACTTTATTTGTGGTGTTGGGCCACTCAATAAAACCAATAATGATTTGATAGTGCTGTTTGTTTTTGTTTTACATTTATTTTTGAAGGATTGGCGATGGTTGTATAGTCGGTGTTTCCAATCTCCCGCTGATATTCCAATGTATATCTTTTTCTCTTCAACCTTTTCTTTGGGGAAAATTTTTGCTTCATATATTGTGTTCTCTGCCATGCATATTCCTTCAACTGGGCACTCTGATCCTGTCCTGCAGTTGCATGTTCATTTTTCCATTCGTGTTGTATCCTGATCTTGTCTTAGATTATCCTGAAGGTCTTTTAAAATTTTACTGTTGTGTGAGCTAATAATTCTTTCCATATTGTTCATGCAAGAATAGCTAATCTTTAGATTCATCTTGTTGAATATTTTTTTCAGAGATGCATTTTTGCTAAAGTGTTTTTCTATCAGTTTTATGAAGTATTTACCTATGTTAATATTGGAGATGTTACAAAAAGGTGGGTTGAACCATATAATTTTCCTTTTTATCACGTCATCAGTGTCTTTATTTGTTTTATTTTCTTCTATGATCTCCACACTGTTCTTTTGTATCCCTTCCCTTTTGTCTTTTATCTCTCTCTCTCTCTCTCTCTGTCTGTCTGTCTGTCTCTCTCTCTCTCTCTCTCTCTCTCTCTCTCGCTTTGATTCTCCCTCTATGTATATCCTTTAGTTGTGTTAATTACACTCAGAAATAATTAGATTTAAGAGTTATAGAATTCACGACACATCATTTCTGAGAAAAAGTGTACTTGAAAAATAATATCTGCGCTAATGGTTGCCCGCAAAAGCAACAGCCCAACATGCAAATTACAAAATGGAGATGCCAAAATCAAACAAATACAGCAATTTAAATAGCAGGGAAGTGTTTTAACAGAGGATGGAAAGTGCGACACTGAAATCCCAAGGCGCATTGGAATAGCGAAAGATGCCTTCCAAGTTCTCAATAAAGTATTAATAAACAGGAAAGCTTCCTTAGAAACAATGAAAATAGTACTGAACTATTCCGTAATACAATTCCCCCTATATGGCTGTGAATGCTTGAAAATTTCTTCACAGATGAAGAAGAAACTTGAAGTAAAAGAAATGTTCTTATACAGAAGGTTGCTGAAAATACTATGGACCTAACGTGGACCTAACTATGTGAGCAATGTCGGAGTTTTAGAGGAAATGGGAGCAAAACAAAAACATACTTAACATCAGAAAGAGAGACAGCTGAAATTTCTAGGGCATATATAAGAAAAGAACAACCTTCACAAGGCCAAGCGTTACATTTTAGATGAGTACCCCAGCGGGAATATTAACACAAATGAATCTAGAAAAGAACCTACTCTCTCTTAACGCCGACTAAGTGTATACATGTTTTTTGCCCACCCAATTTCTGTTAATACACGAACTGATCACCATTAAAACTTAAGATTAGCTGAAACTGTAATTAGAAACGACATCTCGATCGAAGTATTGTCTCCAGAATGGCTGAAATAAATGGATTAGACATTCATCAATTCGTAACGAAATTTTAAAATAAGATAAGCAATCGAATTTTCTAATGATCCTGTCAATTTAGAAAGATCCAAGAATTATTGTTACTATTTCAAACCACAATACAAACGAAAAAATTAACAGAAGGTTAGGCAGTTACGCTCAGACGAGCGGAAAAGAGTCGAATGATGCGGATCCATGTCACAAAGCAATGATGTGTGCTTCCAGTAACGTAACTGACTCAAGGTTCGTCCGGAATTTTCTTTAAAAAGGATTTTTTAGTCGAGCTAAGAACTTTTCAGCATTACAACGTAACTTAATTCTCATCGAGTTTCTTCAGAATTCTCTATCAATATAATGCAAAAGATATCAAGCTAGTTTCCCAAAACACAATCAATGGCATCACAGTAGTAAAGAGATCTTCCATTTGTGCTCCTTGTATTTATTTATTTATTTAGCTCAACATAAATCCGCTACGATCATGTTTTCGGAACCTTAATATTTTAGAAATCAAAAGACTCTACGAAAGGTAATTAGTTATAAATTTCGACGAATTTTAGAATTTGACATTAGTCCTTCAGTACATTTGAGCAGGATTCATAATTACTTCTTGAAAATCGCCACCATTGGCACATTCACATCATCTCTAGGGCAAAGAAATTGGATCTTGCAACCCTTTCCGAATGCTGTTTCATCAATTTGTGTGAGTAACTACAGAGATTCCTGTTTGAGAAGTGTCACGAGCGGGTACATCTATAGACAAACATTAGATATTACGCACACACACACACACACACACACACACAAATGCACACACGCATATATATATATATATATATATAATCATTTTACGCCAAGCAAGACGGAAAAGCCACTAGTACGCAGGATGTTACAGGGAGGGGAAGTGAGAGAAAAGACTGAGTATAGGGAGGATTGAGGAAAGGTAAAAAAAGATGAAGGAATTCAAGATGGCGATTGACGGTGCATTTAAATTTTTAAACGTTGTACTTATCAGCATGCTTAAATTCATACAGTAGGGGCACCAAAGGAAAAAAGCTCGTCAGAGCAGTTGACATGAAAATATTTGTAGAAAGAGTGAGTATGAAAAATGTAAATTTGTGCAGCTATCTTTCTTTCAAACATGTTTCGTTGAATATGACAGACAAAGAAAATTTGATGGTTTTTTTTCTAGTATTCTTAAATGTTTCCTTTTCGTGGGAGTAACGTAGTTTAAATATTATCCATGATGTTTAATTCCCAAGCGCTTTCGCCCACTCCTTAGACATTTTCAAGGGTTTTTTTGTTAGTTGTTAATTTATTTTCATTACTGTCTTGAGATTCATAAAGCAATGTTTAATCATATTATTCTTTGATAAGCCTTTTTTACAATTTCAGAAAAATGTGAACTTGGAGATAAATCATGTGAAACTAGAATAACCAAATCTCTTTGTCCTTTTACTTGATTAAAGCAAACTCCATCTAATGAGCAAGTGTATTTCAATTTGTCTCTGATCTTCAATATAACTCACTTTCCCACATTAAATTTTCGATGCCATAACGAACTCCAAGCTGAAAGTGAAATTAAACCACCTTGAAATAATGAGCTGTCTTCTGTGTCATTGATGCAACGATATAGTTTAGTGTAATCAACAAATAATTTAGCAGTTGATTTGATCAGATTAGGGATGTCGTTTACATAGATCAAAAACAGGATTGTTTCCAAAATGGGGCCTTGTGGGACAGCACTAATGGCTTTCTGCCAAGAAGATAAACCACCTCACAGAACAACACTTTGTCTTCGTGAAAAGAGGAAAGATTTGATCCAACTTAGAACTTTGCCACGAATACCCACTTGCTTCACGTTGAACTGGAGTATTTGATGAGGCCCTTTATCAAGAGATTTGGTAAAGTCTAAGTAGATCACCTACAGTTATCTTAGTTCTCAATCCAGCCATAGAAACATTCCAACAATTGGCTAATGCAGCGACATTGACTGAATGTCATGTTGATGGTAACTAATAGTTCCGTCGACATTTATAAAGTGTACAATTTATCTTGGATGATGCATTTGAACAGTCTAACAACTTGACTTGTGATTAAACTGGTATGAAGTTTCCGTCGTAGGCCCGAGAGCCCTTCTTGTGCAAGGAAGGCAGATTACCGTAATGCCAGTTTTCAGTTTTTGCTCCTGTTTGAGTCGATTGGTTGACCAAAATGCATAAGGGGGCGTTATAGTTAGGACACTGTCGCAATATATTCATACTGATTAGATCATGACCAGATCAAGCTAGCTTTGAATTTTAGAAGTTTAGTTCTAACCGTGAGTGAGCCAATTTCGATGTCACGGAGAGTGTGTTCTACATTGTGGTGGGGTAACCTTGATTCATTTATAGGCGGTTCCTGTGTGAAAACGGATATCAAGAACAAGTTCGACAGCTCTGCCTTTGCATGATTGCCAGTGACTTTTTCATTGTTTCCCATCAGGTAGTCAATAATAATAGGGAAGCATTGGGTGGGGGGTAATGGATAGCGGCTTGTATTTAGGAATCGGAGAGCCGAGTTCGAATTCCAGTCAGATCCAGTACATTCACTGACGTGCTAATACCCCTGGAAAAGGTATGAATCCTCTTCTTCTCCACCCCTCCCCAGCTGTAAGTAAATAGCCGGATGACTTGGATGACAACTGGTCTACCGCAGAAAGAAATGGCAGCCAACTGCGGGAAAAAAAATCTGCCTTGTCAGTCATGTATCGAAAGATACATGATCACATAAGCGTGTATCACGCATGGCACATCACTGATTGAGTCAATAATTGAACTTGACATTTAAAAGTGTCTGGTATAGTTTCAGAATTTTTTGTGGTTACCGGTAGGACTATCAACGAACTCCTCATCGTATTTAGCCTTGGACTTATATGATAGGTGTTTTCATCGGGAATTCGATCAACCTCTAACCCCCTCTTGTATCTTAAATCGTCTTTCTGACATTTTTGGTTTATCTATTGAATTATGTCTCGTTCAACGTGCTCCGTGTCTTTGATTGGAATTTATGTACTTGGCAGGTATATAATTGTCTAGCAAAGTTCTATATATTATTTTGAATCTGTCTTAATTAGTCTCTCTAGCAAGGTATCCCATACTACATTGGATAGTTCTTGGTTGAAACTATCATAGTCCACCTTACTGTACAAATAAACTTTACACTATGCTTTATTGATCTTGGAAATAGTTTGTTGTGTTCTCATAATTACAACCCTTTTTTCAATGTGGTTTAATTTTAACCATAAACAGTTACTCCTTATCTTAAATCATTAATGCATTCTCAAAGATATTATTTTAAATATACTGGAAATTTAAAGACTGTTGTCATTAATAGTGAGTCAAATTGAATAGTTTAATTCTTAAATTTAAGATTTCTATTTTGATATGTACACATAAACATAGAGAGATTGCTAACGACCTATATAACTAGATAGATAGATAGATAGATAGATAGATAGATAGATAGATAGATAGATAGATAGAATTATCATCTCAGTGCACAATTCTCATAATCTAAAATTCTTCCGTCCTAAATCCTCTTATGCAAAAGTAGGAACAAGTTCAGGCCCGTAACAGTTAACGTTTACTGAAAAGCAGCACTTTTAATTGCATTTGATGTGAAAGATGCCTTCTAAAAGCTAATTAAAATATTAAGAAACAGAAAAATGTCGTTAGAAACAAAGAAAAGCGTACTGAATTGCTACCTAATATAAGTCCTCCTATATGGCAGTGAATGCTGAATAATATCCTCATAAATGAAGAAGAGATTTGAAGGAACAGAAATTTTGTTCTACAAACTGATTCTGAAAATACCATGGACCGAACATATTAGCAACGACGAGGTTTTAGAGATAATTGAAGCAAAAAGGACACTTATAGTTAACATCAGGAAGAGAGAGTTAAAATTTCTAGGGCACATTATGAGGAAAGAATGCTTAGAAAATCTAATGCTCACAGGATAGACTGAAGGCAATAGGGACAGAAGAAAATAACGTATAACCTACTAAGCGAATTTGAGTGAATTGATAGTGAGACAAGTTTTAGAAGAGATAACAAAGACACAATATTTATTAAAAGCGACAAAGGACAGGAAAATTGAAGAGCCATGATCGCCAATGTCTTGAAGAGAAAGAAAAAGTTTGAATTGATGTTACTCTAAATCATTCTACTAAGTTGAGTCATATGTAATTTCCGTTTTTGGGAAATGTATGATCCAATTACTAATTATACGTGGCAGTTAAGAATAAATTTAAAAATACTCACATACAACAAAGTGAATTTAAAAGGATACATCACCACAAGCGTACTCAAAAGCTGAACTATTTGGATGAAGGGTAATATTGTACGTATGGCGGGGTTCATTTAGACCTCTTACAACGCATGAATCACTAAATGCACATTTATATCTCCAACAGCTGCAACGTGTCGATTTATTTGAAAATTGCCCTGTGTTCGTCAGTAGAAAAATCATGAGAACGCAAGGTCGAATAAAGCAAGAATAACTCAAATAAAAATTTTGGAATTCGATTGGTCTATTCTAACCCTACCAACTATATTCACCTGACCTTGCAGAAACCGATTATTATTGTTTTCGATCACCGCAAAATGTTTTGATGAGGAAAACTTTCTCGAATGCAAACCAAATTCAAGTGTTCGTCGAAGACATTTTCACGTCAAAACCTGCGATATTTTATTCAAAATTTATTGAAGAGATAATTGGTAATAGTCATTGCAAATAATACCGAACATATAACTGAATAAAATAGTACTTTTTTTTCCGGTTTTAAAGTAAAATTAATAAACAAAAAAAGAAATGTTTCAATACATAATAAATACAATCATTACTTTGTGACACTGGCTTCAGCGGCCATTTATTTTTCTGAAGCCACATTCTCTTGGAAAATGTTTTCCAAATTTTCTCGGCCTATTTAACGCTGAGTTTTATCTCACGACATGCATTGAATTGAAGATGTATATGCTCGTATAAATACGAGTTTTTGCTTCTTTCCTTCTATTTTGAGTCATGACATTCACTGACATCAGTCACACTTACATACAACCTATTTATCCCTTTTGCTTTGGCAAGACGATACTATTAGAGACATTTAAAATGATATTATTTTTATAGGAGTTATTTTCTTCTTGTTGGCAAATGAATGTTTTAAAGATGCCACCCCAATTTGTTAAAGCTAAATCCTAAATTTTAGAAATGTAATTTCTATTTTGATATTTATAGTCTACGTTTTAAATCGAAAAATTAATATTTTATAAAAATCATTAACAATTTACGGTGGTGTTTTTCATGGTGATTGATGAAGATAAGTCAACATTGGAACCAGTAATTCTTCCTAAATTTAGTGCAGAAAATTTTATATTCTACATTAAATAACCTGCCAAAGAATTTCAGCAAACAACCGCTAGATGGCGTTGCCTAAAGCAGTATATAAGAAAAAGGCGAAACGTTTCTTCCTCCTTTTTTTTTTCGTTTTTAGCCATAAGATGCCTTAGAGATAAAACATGTCTCGTTTTCTTTCTGAGGGGCTTTTGGCCACCAGTGAATCGAATGTGGCATCGAATAAAAAATAGAAAGTTCTCTATATACAAATACCATAAAGATATACTAGAATATACACTATACCTAATAATTCTTCTTCTTCGTCTTATATGTTCTGTGTCCTTCAGAACGCCCGTGATCATGGTTCTCCGCAATTACCTGACTTCGGTATCTCTTAATAAATTTTGTCTTTTTGTTATCTTTTCTGAACCTTGTTCTACCATCCATTTACTCAAGCTTGCTAGGTAGATTATTTTCCTAAGTCTCTCTTGCCTTCAATCTGTCCTGTCAGAATCAGTTTTCCAAGATATCTTTCTGCATAAAGGTGCCCTAGAAACTTCAATTGTCTCTTTCTGGTGTTAAGTATAACTGTTCTTTTGTTTTTCATTTTTTATAAAAATTCGTCATTGCTCATATGTTCAGTTCAATTCTCAGCATACTTCTGTAGAACCATGTTTCTGTTGATTCAAGTCTCTTCTTCATCTGTGAGGAGATTGTCCAGCATTTACTGCCATATATGATATTACATAACTGTTCAGTACACTTTTCTTTGTTTCTAAGTAAATGTTCCTATTTCTTAATACTTTGTTTAGCTTTTGGAAGGCATCTTTCGCTATCCCAATGCACCTTCGGATATCAGTGTCTTATTTTCAGTCCTCTGTTAAAACACTTCCAACTTATTTAAATTGAAGCACTTGTTTGACTTTGCTATTTCCAATTTGTAATTTCATGCTGGACTGTTTTTTGTGGTTTTTTTTGTTTTTTTGTATTTTTTTTTGTTTTTTGTTGTTATTTTTTGCTTCTTTTTTTTGCTAACAAACATGTTTTCTGTAAAACTAGTAAAAACACTTCTCAGAATACAAGTCTCACACTATCTTAATGGCTGATGACTCGTTTCAGAGAACACCCTTGTCTGCTACCAAATCCTTATTAGAGACGACCAATATACCAACAGTCAACCTATGGTTTATACTGCAACTATGCTAGGTGGACTACAGTTTCAGGAAGAGAGAACATGTTCTGGTGTGATCAGTCTTTTTTAACAGTGCCAGTTTGCTCACCGCTTCGGTCATGATCACTTGTGACTTCATACTAACACAACCATTGATGCCTATGGTTTTCAGTGTTATAGTTTTCAGGTACTTTGTGACACTATTTGTTACCGGTATATAATGAAGTTGAATGAACAGAACGAAGAATATGCCGTTATACTCCTGATAAATAATTAGAAGGGTTAATGAATAGACCGAACGACATAAACCCCCGTGGGAAAGACTAGGTTCTTTATTTCTCAAAAAGTCCAAAAACCAGGCGGCTAGCAGAGAAAACAACATTCAAATGCGGCAGGTCATATGGCAAATATTTTGATACTTGATGGATGTCATACAGCTAAAAATGCGATCTGTGAAGGCAAGAGGAGATCATAATTCGGAGATAAGAATTTTCTTAGAGAATGTCCTTGATTGGACCCCAAAGGTGTTTGAAAGCCGTTTGAGTTGTGTTCAATTTTGGACAATGAAAAACATGGTATTGACGTGAAATAAATTGTGCGTAGATAACGAACTTGAAATTAATCTTTTCTTACGTCAACCCAAGAGCAAATCGAAAAACATTAGTTGGAGGGTGGCCTAGGTAGCGCACGCTGATGAAACACCAAGGAAAGTGGAGGAGCTACCCACGCCCACTGAGGAGTATTAGGGGGGGATGGTAATAAGAGAAGGCGGAAGTTATGGGCGGATTAATGCCTGTGACCATCACCTGTGGAACAAAGGGAATTCCCCAAATTAGGAAGTAATTAATTCTCAGAACCCAGACAATGAAGATGACAGGTAGAGAAGATACTGAGTAACGTGCCGCATCGCGACCTCGACGCCGGTTTGGGTGAACGTCAATAAATACGAATGCCTTGAAGCGAAAAAGCATAGATCTTTCCAGACACCGGGCCCGGGACACCCCACGTGATTATCTGCCGAAGAGAAGCTCCGACATCAGCCTTGTGCCAAACTTCACCAAATCAGCAAAACAAACTTTACCAAGTTAACAATGTGCCGCGTCTGACTTAAGAAGCGGGTTGGGTCGATAATTGTCTGCATGCGAGTTCCTATACTTTAGCAACAACTAACCAACTGTTGTACGAAGGACTTTATAAAATACTAGCAGTAGAGCCCGGCGTTGATCAAGTATCGACCATCATAAAGACTGAAAAATAAAATTGACAAAGATTATTGTTTAAGGTTGACGGACACGCATGTCTTAATTAGTTTTTTTTTTTTTTTTTTTTTTTTACGAATTGGTCGAACCCAAAAACTCAAAAAAAACATTCTTTTCAATCGTTATGGATCTACCGATTGAATAGAATTTTATTATAAACAATTGTCTTGTAAATAGAATTTTTAAAGCATTCTGTATGTAAAAATAAAGAAAAAAGTGTGCAAGACAGTAAGAAACACTACCTGCCAAAAAAATGTTTTGTTGAAATCGGTTGAAAAATGTAGGAAATCTGATCCCATATATAAACGAACACACACACACACACACAAACAACCTGGGTTTTATAATAAGTATAACTCGATATGAGTTGTCCCCCTTTCATTCTCGTGATGCCTCTTAATCGTGTTTTCAAATTGATTTCGTGCAAAAAAAATTGTGTTTTTCCAATATTTGGCACTGTTAGAACCACCGCAAGGTAATTTTACGTAGTCCTGTGAAGTTTTGTTGAAATCGGTTGAAAAATGTAGGAAATCCGATCGAATATATAAACGTACAGACACACACGCACACACACACACACACACATCACACATACATACAATCTGCATTTTATAATAAGTAAGATACTATTATTTTTTAATTCAAGTGTTAGATATTTTTGCTTCTTTGCGTTTTCACCCTGCTCGGACCAGCCCAATACGAAGATACTTGACGGCGATGTGATCTTGGCCTCCCTTATGATCAAAGCAAATCACAACGTGGAATAGGACAAGTCCTGGATCGAAGAGATCACCTATTCGATCAGCCGCGGGTGTTGAACATCTTGGACGACCAGGGAAGTGCTTGAGGGCGACAACTTTCCAATAGTGCCGCGCGTTGTGTTCAACTCCTCGGGCCAATATAATCAACAATATACCTTCCTGAAAAGTCGACCATCATGAAATTAAAACCTGAGTCTCATGGCTAGAAAGCAAACTTTCAAATACGTCCATCTCTCCATACACACTTTTATTTACAACTTTTGCATTCTTTCCGTTCATTTTGCTACGGCAATAAAATAATTTATTGTTAATTATACATATTTTTTACATATTCATTTTTATACTTCAATGCGTTTACTATCAACTAATATTGCTACATTATCTCTCTCAATGAATATATCTTTTCAACAATAGGTAATAACAGCTACAAACTCAGCAAGAGTTAATATGTCGTTAAATCAACAAAAGCATTAATTACAATAATCAACATATTCCACTTAGAAAAGTTAACGAGACTACTAAATTTCATTGTAAAATTAAAATTTATTTGACATATTTTGCTGAAACTCCTGTCGAGGTGTTGAATTTAATATCAACAATCGTTATATTAATCCTATTTTATAAATAGTTTAGATTTTGGTAAAATAACAAATAAAATGTTTTGAAAATTATTGAAAAATGATGAATAAATAATAACAAAAATACGTAAATTGTGCATTTCTTGAAGAAATGGATTTATTTTCAATGTTTCAAACGCATAATTAGAAATGGAAACCAAAAAAAAAACATTTTTCATATACATAGAAAACCACATACATCTATCTGTATATGTAGAGTGTGATGAGTAAATTGCGCCATTTTATATTTTTAATTTCACGCATGCGTGTTGTGTGTTTTTGATTTTGTATAGTAGAGTCAGTTGACTGTGATAAAAAAGAGCACCATGACGCAATTCACTCTTCCAGAAATTTGGAAACAGTATGCTTTATTGATTGGCACTCGCGCCGAAAGCTCCAATCCGAACATTTCAGTGTTTGGGTGTCAATCTGATGACCATACAGAGGATTCGGAAAGAGTTGTATGAGTGCAATGGTGATTATGAAGTCGTTTGGAGTGATCATCAGTGATGGCGACGTTATGCCTCCCATAGGACCTCAGACTCAACACGGTGGCTTATATCAAGTTCCTTGAGGAGGTAGTGCTGCCCTGGTTCAAGAGGGTTGCTGATGGAAGATCATATGTCTGGCAAGAAGATTCTGTAACATGCCACACAAGCAGGAGAACCCAGTCATGGATGTCAGACAATTTATGCGACCACATCACTCCTTATATCTGGCCACTTAACTCCCCAGTCTGCAACTCCCACGATTATTATGTGTGGGTCAAAGTTGAGTGAGAGATCAATAAAACTCCTTGTAACACCAAAGATGAACTGAAGGCAAGGATTATGGCAGCATTCACCAACTTTATCAACGAGATTTCCCAGAAGAGATGCAGGAGATTCCAAAGTTGTCTGGAGTCTGTGGCTGAAGCCAATGGCGATTTTATTGAATATATTTACTCTTTAGTATTTCAAGATATTTTTGTGTAAATTTTGGTAGATATATCTGTTAAAATGAGATGCTAGTGTTATTTTCATTTTTGCGTAATTTAGATGACAATTTATCCATCGCAGCTTGTATATATGCGATTTTTATATATAAATATTCAAGAACAGTATTACGGAAAAATGGATGACAAAGTGGCAAACGTGTCCATACATACATTTTCCCCAATACATATATATATATATATATATGTGTGTGTGTGTGTGCGTGTATGTGTGCGTGTGTGTGCGTGTGTGTGTGTGTGTGATGGCTGCAGGATCGGAACGGTGAATTGATGAGACAAGTTCGTTGCATTCACTTTCGCGCAAATACACTTGTGAAATCTATGAATCCATCTCTTAACCCAAGTGATGCAGGGCAAACTGCGCACATCAAATGTGGGTCCAAGAGAACTCTGAACTTAAAACTGTATGTAGCCATAGCACATACTATGCCGTCATCGACAAACTCATACGTTCACAATGATTCTATAATCTCGACAGCGGTCGTCCTACGCCATATAGATAGCAGTTGATGTAGCTGGTTGCTAAAATTAATCTTGACCTTGGTATGCCCAAGCTTCAGGAGTCTTTTCTCCCAAGCAGTACCTCTTCTTCAGCTAGTTTTATTGCCCGGCACCTGAGGCGTCCCCTAAAGTCGAAGGGTGCTTGGAAATGTTTGCCTTTGTGATGTTGGCGAACAGGTCGATACCATTATCCTGACCTTGAAGACAACTAGAGAAATAGCAGTGAATGCTTCTAGCTAATTATAGCTTACCACATTCTTTTCGCTACTAATGTTGTTTTGTTTCGGATATCAACATAGGCATGGTACTAAAACCTTAAATTATGGATCTAGATAGTAAGGCTTTCGAGGCAGAAAAAATATGGAATTATTTGTACGGAATATTTTTAAACTTTCTCGAGTGAGGGGTTAGATATTCTTATAAACTATGTGTTGTCTGGTGTATATGAAATGTTCAGCGAAGAAGCTGTTAACATTCTAAAGAGAGCTTTCGTCCAAGAAAAAAAAGTGAGATATACACCAGGCATATATTGCAACCAGAACTCAACAAGTTGGAGAAACCTTTGATCAATATCTTCAAGCATTGCATGTTCTGGCGAACGACTGCAAATTCGAAGATGTTGCCGCTCA
>CAHIKZ030001813.1:2487500-2527500 GCA_903632075.3 Acanthosepion pharaonis
CCTGATCTCCAGTATATGTGTTTTCCGCCTGGCAGTGATCCATAATACTATCTTTGCCCTGCATCGTCCCCAGGATGAATGGTCGGTAATCTTCGATCTAATATAAGAGAGTATTGACAATATCCTCACCAAATTTACCATGGCCAAATTTCACATATCCGGTGATTTCAATGTGCACCACAAAGAGTGGTTAGTCCACTTTAACGAAACCGATGAGGAAGGCATATATTGCAGTGACTTCTCTATCACATACGAACTAATCCACATCCTTGAAGAACTCAGCTGAGTCCCGAATGCGACGGAACAGCAGGTGAACCTCCTAAACCTTATTCTAACATCCTGCTCTGACAAATGCTCAGAAGTTTTAGCCCCATTGACACGTCAGATCATTTCCTAGTCAGTGTCGAGATTGACTCCAAACCTTTGATATCGCCTAATTTACCGTTCCATAGAACGATTTTCGCTATGATGAGGCAGCTTTCGGTCCTATATGACGGAGGCTCCTCTCTCAGCCTTCTTCAAACATGGTGCCCCACTAAAATGCTGTCCTAATCCACGAATGGATACTGTCTGTAATGGAATGTTTTATACACAAAAAATAAATTCTAAAATAAAACAGTCAGTCCTGCTTCACCCCTGAACACACTGCAGCCATATCTCACTAGAACCACTACTTCAAACACTAACGCCAGGAGCGGCGTAGCTTGGCCCTTACTTCTTTCAGAACAGATCGTAATCGCTGTAAGGGGGTCAATCTTGATATATTTGACTACAAACACGTGCTGCTTCAATGTCTTAAATAATTTATAGTTCTCCACGACTTAAAGTTTATGGAACTTGGGGAAAAAATAAAGCGAGTTCTACAAATTCCCGGCATTCACAGGATTGTCCACTCTGCAAGAACACAAATTATTCTGGTTAGTGTTTGAATCGCAGAAAGAATGTAAAAAAAAAAAGATCGATTTTTCCGTCAACAACACCGCTGTAGTCTGAGTCGATCAGCAACAATTTTTCTCAAAGCGCCGAAACGAAAGGAACGCTGAAACGTATTCTATTATCTCTCCCGCCTCGCTTTGATTAAGACAAGTCCCGGGGCAAAGAAATTTTTTTTTCTAAACTGAAAGCGAAGGGCCTCGATTGTTATTATAGCCTGAATTTGATATCCTTGAATCGATGTGTTCTTTTTTATGTGAAAAATATTTTCAACTTAGTCGACGACAACCATAATCCAGCCTCATCAAGCAGCGGATCCTCTCTACGTTAGCATTGATCAAGATCAAGGTCTTATCGCCCATCTTCACAGCTCTGGTTTCTTGAACTTGTACAACGCAACATTTTTATCCCAATTTCATGTTAAGTGAGAAGTGAAAAAAAACGTTACTGCTATGGTTTTTATAGAAAATGAGTTTTTACGGAATGGATATTCTTGCGCCACGCCCACCAGATTTTGAATTCAAAGTTTTCTTTCTCTTTGTCTTGTTGGCAAAAAAATATAGAATGCCTGCTATTAACTCCTAGCTAGTAGGAGGCGGAGGAAACAAGGGTATTTGTACAATTTGAACGCGCCACACCATGTCCAATTCCAGGGTCGATAACTGCTGCTCTACGCACACATACCTTTCCACAGAATTTTATAATGAAAACATTACAAGAATTATACACAGATTAATATTTTCCGTGATAAAATAGAGCGCTATTTTTCTATTATTAATCTATAATAAATTGATCTTTCAGTTTGGGTTCCGCCGTTCAAAATAGCTGTTTGTGTATTGCAGTGACGTTATGAACTGATCCTCCAGTCTACAGCCGATATTAAAATAGAAATCTCTGAATCAATCCGATCGATTAATTCCTACTGATTTTTTATTTCATCGAACTTGCTAAAACTAACATGTGCAGTTTGTTTGCAGATATTAATAGACTGTAAATGACAACAGGCCAAATGATGAACGAAAGAAACGGAAACACATGGCTCGCTCGCTCTCTCTCTCTCTCTCTCTCTCTCTCTCTCTCTCTCTCTCTCAGTTTCTATAAAAAGAAATGACGAAAAAAGGTTGCAGTTAAAGAGAGGCAACTCAGAAATACATCTATAAAGAAAACGACTATCACAATAAAAATCGTAACTTTAATATTTCAAACCTAATTGGCAACTATTATAAATGTTTCTCTAATATTCTTTCTTCTCGTGCTTTCAATCGCACCCACTGTGACCACTAATCATTAATAATAGTTGACAATGCTTCATCTGATAAAAATTCAAAAATAATAGTTCTAATTGGCGTCCATTATAAAAAAAATCTTCTAATTCATCAGATGAATTCAACTCTGAATCTGTGATAATTTCTTGAAAATTCTTTGTTAGAACATTGAATAAACCTTTCCAAAAATAAATTAAAATATTATAAAATATTATGTTTATTGTATTTAACCTATAGAAGAAAAATCAATTATAATGACGTTAAATTTAAAAGAAAATCAATAGTCTTCGTAGATAAGGGTATAATTTTTGAAGGCGCTACGACTGAGATTTTTGCACATGTACAAAATGTAACAATAAAACTGGAATGTCAGGTAATCAAGAAAATTATCTAAAATGTATTGCTGAAATAATGGCCACTATATAAATTTCTAATACGTTTTAAAATACCGTACGTAGCTAGTTAGATAGTTATAACTACAATATAAGGAAAATAATTACATTTTACAAGAAATGATTTAAGTCTACATTAAATCTATACTTCTGAATTCTCCGTCTAATCTCTGAAATTTTATTCACCATTTATTTTTTTCTAATTTATTTATTTCCTCAATAAGAGTAGATAGGTTCGCCTATCACCCGTTTCACACACTTTCCCGATCTCTTGAACACGAGTAGAGGCTTATCCCTTGTTTCCGTTTTAGGATTGGATTCCCAATTTCTTTTAAAGTCTTCTTTCAGTCCCAGAGTTCCTTATATCTTAGTGGCATTATCACATTGTTTGAGTTAAATTCATCAAAAATAAAACAAAAACAAATGTAATTTTATTTAAATACGTGTATTGGTCTGTTCGGAAACTAATAACGTTTTACCAAAAAGGATATAAAGAAAATGTAGGTTTGCTTCCTTTTCGCCGTAATTTATTTGACCTTTTGTATACAATCATTTTATTTCCAGTACAAGAGCTCAGGAATTGCATCTCAGCTGGTTATAATGACAGTAGAATTATTCCTGTAAAGGTTAACTGGTAAGACTCTGTCAGATTCAAATTAGGGTGAACTCTTGGATATAGACAGTCTTGAAAATTAGTCTCACACAGCTTCTATTGTGAAAGTCATAAAATAGATATCTATGAAATGTCTATTTTATAATATCCTTGGTCGTGCCATTATTTCTGACCGTCAATGGACATTTTCAGCTCGATCGCTCACGTTGAGTAAATATACAACAGTATTTAATATCATAAGAAAATAAATTTCATTTTTTCTGCTTAATCTCCAACAAAAAACACTGTGATAAATAGAAATACAATGAAATGGTTTCACCCGTATAGCGATCCAATGAACAAATAAATATATTCCGTGTTTATATATATGTGTGTATGTGTGTTTGATTGCAAGAAATTAACTAGCAGTTAAAGCTAACGTGTTCTAAGTATGCATTGAGTTCCAAATCACATGAAACATTAGAAAAATTCCACCCAGAGCTGAATCTGTATGATTTTTTGTTTTGTTTTGTTTTTGTTTTTTTTTGTTTTGTTTTTTAATAATTTCATCCCAAGCAAGGCGGGAATGCCACTAGTGCACAGGGGGTTATAGAGACTGAAAGTGAGAGAAAATACTTGGTATAGGGGAGGGGTATGGAAATGACAAAAGATTAACGGGGTTCAAGACGACAGAATATGGCGATTAACGTTGCATTTAAATTTTTGAAGATTGTAGTTATCAGTGAAGCAAGTAAACGGAAGTGCGAGAAAAGAAAATGCTGGAGTAGAAGTGGCAGTTACATTTAACTATTTCAACATCAAAATGGTGGAATCTAGATGCCAATCTAGTAACACGCTTAGATTCATGCAGTGGGCCACCAGTGAAAAACCTCGTCAGTGCAGTTGCCATGGAAATATTTATAGAAAAGACAGAGGGAAGTCACATCACGTCTGTGAGGAAGTAACTGAAGTCGAGATACCAAGTCAGAATCGATTACATTGCAGATCCATGACTGGATTTTGTCAAGAACCTCGAGATGAATAGCAGGAGCACCAGACCAAATATGGCAACGATATTCAATGGACGGGCGAATGATAGATTTATAAATGTGCAAGATGGGCGATAAAAAGCTTCTGGCACAACACAGTGAACCAAATTTCCTTGCAGTAGATGCAGCTATTGACTCAATGTAGATGTTAAACTTCAAGTCAGTTAAAAAAAAGTGTGGCCAAGAAGGTGTAGAGTGACGCTGTCCATGAGTCGAGCATCAGCCATGCTGACTACTACTACAGTCAGGCTACAGACTAAATACATGGCAACAAGAAAGGCGAAGGTGACTCTACATAGAGTCCCCCTATTCATATCCGAAGATCATCTCGGCTTTTCCTTTTCGAGGTCTGGGGAAGTCTCAGATGTATCCCCTATAAAACTTAAAGCAGGAATAGCCACAGGTGATATTGAAATCACAATTACTTTAAACAGAAAATAGTTTATAGAAATACCTAACACTTTAATGTGTGAAGGACGACATTTATGTCGTGGTTGAAGGCCATCGACCACTTTGTTGTACTTGTGGATCCGCGGGGCATTTGTCGAAGGCTTGCCAGGAACAAAATCCAGAACCACAACCAAAAAATAAACGTGAGGAGGACAGATATCATCACAGAAAACAAGAACAAAAGAAAACTGGCGAGTGGACGAAAGTCGTAAAGAAGGGATCAAAAGTGGCTACCACTTCCCTTCAGCAGCAGCAGAATGATAAGCCCCAGCTTGAGCAGGAGGACCAGCAGGGGACCGAAATACAGTAGAGGGAGAGATGGAGGAGATGCCCCTACCTCGGTCGTCATTACTGAAAAGGGGGGAAAGAGGAAGTAGAAGAAAAAGAGGAAAAAATAACGAAAAAGGATAAGCGAGCTGGCAAAAGTAAGGTCGAAGAAGGAAAAAAAAGAAACAAATAAAACCAAGGTTCAATTCGTCAATTAAGAAACAGGAAGTAACTACCACAAGGAGTCTCCCTTCTTCCCCTCCGAAAGCACCACTAACCTCCATTCCCAATACTTCTCCCCCCCCAAAAAAAACACCTTCACTGCAGCAGACGATATTTCCACTCCTCCCAACCCCTTTCCACCAGATCAACATCCAGTGACTCCCCAGCACCTCCCACCAGAGTTCTTCTCATAAGAATTTCCCGAGGTGGATAAGATCATTTCTAATATACGGGCGAGCAGTAGAAAAGGATATTTCAGCACCAAAGAGAGCGCTATTAAAACCCTTAAAACATAGTCAGTAAACGGGCGCTCTATAGAAGACCCCGTAATTTCCCCAAGGCTGCTGAGGTAATAACTTGGATAAGGAACACAAGGCGAAACCTTACAGATGCCTTTCCGGAGATCTGTATGGTGGAAATGGGAACTCCGGATCTAAGAAAGCTACGAAAATTTGTGCGGGGAGGGTCCCAGTAATACTCCATCCTATCCCGCATTGTACTATTGCGGTATCGTCCTAGATGGTCGCATGACGACAGAGATGGGGACAGGAAGCCTGGAACAGTCTGTCGGGGTCCTTTCATCCGGAGATTTCCGTCCAGCCTGTGAGTAGAGGAATCGACTTCAAAAATGTCTCTCAAGATATTGAATGTGAGGTGCTTGACTGATCGAAGTAAGGCTGCTCGCCTGCTTTGTGATCTCCTGTCCTATAGCGTAGATGTAGCTGCGATCCAATAAACGCACTTTGCGTGCGAGGTTTATGCTCGTGTGATGTCTTGTCTATTCAGCATACTATGTTGTCTATTCAGCATACGTGGACCGGTCAGCCAGAGGTGTTTCCTTGCTGGTTAAACCTACCCTGGATGCGAAGGTGGACCTTGTCCACGTCGATGCGGCACCCCGGTTGATCGTGGATGATATTGCAGTGAACAGTAGGTCGTTTCGGGTCGTTACGGTTTATACGCTCAATGATTAGCGGTAGTGTGTCTCGTTTTTTCGGCAGTTGGGGCCGTTCCTGGTTGATTCTTCGCTTTTTGTCTTAGCGGGGGACTGAAATGCTATCCTGGACGCCAAGCTAGATAGGAGCGGGGAGCTAGCGTGAGGTCATTGGGTGATAGTAGCCTGTTTGATTTGTTCGGCGAGTTTGGTCTCATCGATAGATACCGGATCGATCACCCTGGGCGGGAGATGTGAACGTGGACTCGTAAGATGTTCATTCAAACTTTATAAAATGGTAAATAATAAGGATTTACTTATAATTGGTTCATATATTTTAATAATTTAGTAGATGTTTATAAATTTATGAATAAAAAAAACTGTTTTCATATGTATTTCTTTATAAATTGGTTAATGATAAATATTCCATTGCATTCGTTTTAATTCTATGATTTTTTAGAATGTTGTAAATATAGAATTATTCTTGTAAATAAATAATCTGATAAACAGTGTTTAATATTTTTGTTGTAAATTTTCAAGAACAAGAACAATGTATGGGATTTATTACAATTCTAATCATCACTTTTTAAAACAATAAACATTGCCGAAAAGTGATGGTATTTAAAATAAAAACGGTATCAAAAGAAAAAAACCTTCTTTTGACACTCCGTTTTCTATTTCTGAAGGTTTGCCGGTTAATTATTATCTATCCCCTTCGTACTCTTTATCTTCACTTCTTATCACAACCGCTTTTATTTATATCATATCATTTGCCATTTTGACAGTAATCTTCTAACCTTGAGTGACTTTAGAGCCTCGTATTGGGTGAACGTTAGTATTTCAAAAAATAAAACGTTCGTTTAAATAACTTCATAGTTTGTTATGGAAATTTAAAACTGAAAACAAAGTATCAGGTCATCCCATAAGTTCTGTCCGAATTTTGAATAAAGAAAACAAGTGACAAGTTACATTTAATTACAGATTCAATCAACAATGTATTTCCATGATTATCTATGACTTCCTTCCATCTATTGACAAGCTTACTAATTCCATTACTGTAAAATTCTTTTGGCTTTGATTCGAAGAACTCACAGATGGCAGTTTTAACCTCTTCCTGTGTTACAAAAGCTTTTTCTTCCGAATGATTCTGTAAGCTACGAAACAAATGGTAGTCTGAAGGAGCAAGATCGGGAGAATAAGGTGGATGAAGAATTTTCTCCCAACCAAGTTCTTCGGTCTTTTGTGACGTGATTCTTGCTGTGTAGGGTCGCGCATTGTCCTGATGAAACATCACCTCTTTTCGATTCACTAGAGCAGGTCTTTTTTTTCCTCAAAGCTTAGTTCAAACGCTCTAATTGCTTACAGTATATTTGAGCCTTAATTGTTGCATTGGGTTGTAAGAATTCAAAGTGGATTATTCCTTGGCGATCCCACAAAATTGAAAGAAGAACCTTTTGCCCATGAAGTTCTCTTCTCGGCTGTGGCTGGGGTCCTTCCCCTGTACCAAGCCACTACGACGCTTAACATTTCGATAAAAGATCCATTTTTCATCGCCAGTCACAATATCCAAAAAAGGTGAAAAAAGTTGGCGAGAATAGAGTGAAGAGCAGATGTCAACTCGGGATTTGAGGTTGTTTTCAGACAATTCATGAGGCACCCATTTTCCAAGTTTAGGAACTTTTCCAGGTTGTTGAAGAGTACGATGAACAGTTGTATGGTTTGAACTGAGAACCACTGCCAATTCCTCAACTGATAAAGCAGGATTTTCTTCAAGGGCTGCTTCAAGGAGCTTTTGATCAAATTCAACTGGACGTCCGGTTCGATCTTCATCTTCAAGGGTGAAATCTCCACCTCTGAATTTTGCAAACCATCTTCTGCAAGTTCTTTCATTCACACATTCCTCTCCATAAACTGAGTGAATGATTTTAGCCACTTCGGCTGTTGAGTTTCCTTTCTTGAACTCATAAAGCATTATGTGCCTCAAATGATTCTTGAGTACTTCCATGTTAGCAGGGTTTTAATCAAACAAAATTTAATTTTATTGTTCTCTGAAATAAAATTTAATCAGTTTAAATGCATCAAAACATAAAAATAATGTTCAGCTCCATTAGACATTATAAAATACTCTTTAAATTTCGTTCATTTTAAAAAAAGGTAAAATTCGGACAGAACTTATGGGATGACCTGGTATAATAATCATCATCTCTATTTCCAGGGTTGTAGTTGGCGATTTGTATGCCTGTGTATGTGTGTGGCTTCTGAAGATGAAACAACAGCGCCAATAATCTTTGTTCAAAATTACTCTTCACTATCTTCGACATTTTTATGGTAGCAAGTGTAATCAAGAAACTATTAAGAGGCGAAAGGCCATTTTGAGTTGATTAAGTACCTCAAAGGCGTCACAATTTCAATCGGACTCGTTTTATCAGGCTAAAAATATTAATGCTAACTATACGCTTGTAAAAATATCGATCGGAATGCATCAAATCAGCTAAATGAAAGATTTTTAGAAATAATCCCTGCACTGGTTTCAATTAAATTGCCAACTAAATTTATTTGTCAAAACCATCAGATTTTCTTATCATTAAAAGAATTTCTTTCGGAGAAATGAACTCTTTGAACATCCAAGTGAAAGGATTCGATCACAACTTTTTGAAAAATAAAGGAACAAAATTTGTCTGTTAAATGTTTAAATGTTTAATCAATTAATAATGCCTAATCAATAATTAATAACAGATTGTCGTATTTTTTTTTATTTCCTTCTCTTCATATATATATGTATGTGTGTGTGTGTGTGGGCGCGCGCGTGCAAATATAGAAAAATAGGAAAGAACGGTTAGGTTAATAATCCAAAGTTTTTTAGTATTTCTGTTTTAAAAAAGAAAAAAACATTGCTCAATACATACGTAGAGCCTAAATTATAATTATTTTAAAAAAAAAATATGATTCCATCGTTACATAAGAATTCTCATGTTTCAAAAACAAAAGGTAAAAAAACAGCTCTGTTTTATCCTCAAGCGAATTTTGGAATGGTAATGGTTCAGTGATACGTCTTACTAATTAACCCATAGCTTCGGGTAGAGAACGTGGATTCATACCTTTCTCAATGGTATTTGCGAGTAAGTGAATATAACGAATCCAACGGGAAATGGAAAAAGACTCTCCGATTAACAATGCCGAGCCATTATCTGTTACACAAACTGGTATTCCAAAGTGGTCAGCCATGTTGGTACTGACCAGGATCGATTTCGCTTAATTGCGATAATGTAACGTTTCCTAATTCTGATATATATTATATATATATATATATATATATATATATATATATATATATATATATATATATATTAAAAAAACAAATCTCGGCACATAAAGACATACTATTAAAAAATAATAATAAACTTAATTAATTCTTATTCTAACAGAAATTAATGCATTTTTTTAATTCTAACTGGTGAAAAAAGTATTCGTACAAATCAATTATTAGAATAAAATAATCAATTAATTATGAAAAAATTATATTTTAGAATGTTCCAGTAATGTTATCAGTAATTATAGTTAACGCTATTAGCCATTACCATAGCATTCTGCAATTTCTAGTCTTACGAGAAGGTTCTAATAATGCCTAAAGGTAAAGAATTGGCTATTTAACAAAAACAACATATTTTGTCTCTTTGGAAAGATGGGAACAGTTACAGAACGATTTCTAACAACCTGAATATTCCTTTTGCTACAATTGCTTCGTTCATTGCAAGGTTTAAAACTCGTAACAGCGTTGAAAACCAAAGACGAACAGGTGCTCCGAGGAAGATTTCTGTAAGATCAGCAAGGATATTAGGACGCCAGATCCAACAAAATCCACAGGTTACCCGAGAAGAGCTGCAGGAACATCTGCGTGCATTAGGGATTAAAGTAACCAAGCGTACAATAAGTAATGAACTACACAAAGACAGTCTGAAAACACGTATCCCAAGGAAGACACTACTCCTTTTGAAACGACACAGAGATGCTAGGCTAAAATTCGTTAGAGAGCATAAGGATAAAGAATATTCGTTTTGGGGGAAAGTACTATGCACAGATGAAACTAAAATAGAGTTGTTTAGTCATAATTATCGAAATCATGTGTGGAAGAAGGAAGGTGAGGCCTACTTACATAAGAACACGTTGCCAACTGTAAAGTTTGTTGGTGGGAGTATCATGATCTGGGGCTGTTTTTCTGCAAAATGTGTTGGCAGAATATCAATAATAGATGGCAAGATGAATGCCGAATGCTAAAAGAAAATCCTAGAAGACAATTTAATGCGTTCTGTTGAGAGACTTCGGCTACCTCCTGATTGGGTTTTCCAACTGGATAATAATCCTAAGCATACCGCTTGATCTCCAAGGAAATGGTTAGGCTGAAAGTAACGGTGATGTCTTGCAATGGCCAAGTCAGTCTTCAGACTTGAACCCAATCGAGAATTTATGGCGATATTTGAAAATTCAAATTGGGAAAAGAGCACCAACAAATATCAAGAATTTGAAGACAATATGCCAAGAAAAATGGGACAAAATACCACTCAATGTGTGCTAATCATTAGTTGAGACGTACAGGAATAGACTGGTAGCTGTTGAACTCAATAAAGGATATTCCACAAAGTAGTAAATTAAGTTAATATGCTTTTTTTTTGCTTTGTAGGAATAGTTTTTCATCAGTTAAAATGAAAAAATGCATTAATTTCTGTTAGAATAAGAATTAAGTTTATTAATATTTTTAATAAAATGTATCTTTACACATTAAATGTATCAAAATTTGTTTTAGTTAAGACTTTTACATTTATAAAATACAATTTTTCATGTGTACGAATATTTATTTCCCCACTATATATATATATATATATATATATATATATATATATATATAGGAATTTGTATGGGACCTACAACAAAACTAGTATCGAACCCTCCTAGAGTTGTAGATCCAAAGATCTCCAGTAGAGGGCAAATGCAAAGCTACCAGGGTTATCAACAACCAATCTCCCCACCACCACCACCACCAAAAAAAAAAATATGGAAAATAAAAAAAATTACATTGGAATTACCGCGGGGAAATAGGAACATTAACGGCAATTTTTTTTGGCTAATATTTTGAAAAAGTTTTACATCTATCATGTTTATCCTTAACTAGCTCAGTCTCTCTCTCTCTCTCTCTCTCTCTATATATATATATATATATATATATATATATATATATATATATATATATATATATATATATATATAAATATATATAATTAGTTATTTAAAAAAAGTTTATAACATAAATATGTTATAAAATCACTACAAAAATAGCCATTTTGTTTCAACACACCTGGTGTCTTATCAAGTGATGATATTGAATGTAAAATAGATGGTTTTAAAAGTTTCAAATTAATTAACGATCCTTTGCAAGGGGAAAACGTTGTTACAAAAGATAGAATGACCAATCAAAATACAAGTATAGAAAAATTCAAAAAGCTTGACAACGAAGTCATGTTATAATAGATATTCAGATCTTTAAAATACGGGTAATAATAAAAAAGAATTGATTCTAACCAACAATTATTAAATTATATGATAAAATTTGATATTAAAATTAAAAACTGCCAATTTTAAAATCCAAATTTAATCACTATTAAGTTTAAAAATTATAAAATTACTGAGGGGAAAAGAAGAAATACACATGTTATTCAATTTATTTCTTCGTTGAAACTACGTTAGAATAGACGCTAATATGTCATCCGGTCCTCTGACAATATATGTATACATTTTAATCCCAAGTGTGTGAATGGGGTCCTAAACTCACGCGTAAAACAACACAAACACAATCAGATTATAATACATAAGCACCCAGACATATTTAGATATATATACACACAAAAAAAGTGACGAGACAGGGAACATTTCCACGGCCCTTTATGAAAAAAAAGGGGGGGCAACGCAAACATACATACAC
Source organism: Acanthosepion pharaonis (assembly GCA_903632075.3). Lineage (NCBI taxonomy): Eukaryota > Metazoa > Mollusca > Cephalopoda > Sepiida > Sepiidae > Acanthosepion > Acanthosepion pharaonis. Next base: position 2,499,579 of record CAHIKZ030001813.1, read on the forward strand.
AATTAAAAGTGAATGCACTTTCCATACACATAGACTACGATAAATACATATACACACGACAAAACGGCTAACTTTTATAAGTTATCTCCTAAGGATTATGATACATTAGCTAAAGATAGTCTAACCAGAAGCTACAAAAAATTGATACAAATAACTTCAACGAAATAGATAAGATTAACACTATCAGTAAATCAATTACTGATAAACTACTATGTGTGTTTGTACTGCGGAATGTGTATGTTTGTATATAAGTGTATTTATATGTTGGTAGGTTTTGTATATATCTATATATGTATATATATATATATATATATATATATATATATATATATATATATATATATATATATATATATAAAGTAAGAAGGTAAAAAGAGAAGAGAAGAGGTTATAAAATATTGATGTATATGTGTATGTATGTGTATTTGTGTATGTGTATATATATGTGTATATGCATGTGTATGTGTATATATATATATATGTATGTGTGTATGTATGTATGCGTGTATATATATATATGTGTGTGTGTATGTATGTATGTATGCGTGTATATATATATATGTGTGTGTGTATGTATGTATATATGCGTGTATATATATATATATATGTGTGTGTGTGTGTGTGTGTGTGTGTGTGTGTGTGTGTGTGTGTGTGTGTGTGTGTCCTGTTATATTGTGTATCTAAATTTATATTTACATATAATTCTGTTTGTATGAATGTGTTTATAAATGTATGTTAGGGTACATGTATATTGGTGTGTGTATGTATATTGATGTATGTATATGTTTGTACGTTTATATATGTATTTAGTTGAATGTCGTTGTATTTATGTGTATGTACGTATATATGTGTACGTGTTATTATAGATAGGTATATTTATGTATATATTTATATGTAAATATATATATAGTTATTTATATGTATGTTTGTGGATGTATATATGTGTGTGTTGACACCTGTTATATGTGAGATTGTGTGTGCGTATGTGTAGGTATGGAGACTTTGTATGTCATTACTGCCACATGAGTTAGTCTATGTGTGTATATATGTTTATGTTTGTGTATTGGTTTATATATATATATATATATGTGTGTGTGTGTGTGTGTGTGTGTGTGCATAAATGTGTGTATATATGTGTGTATATATGTATATCTGTATGTATGTGTATATGTACTTTTTATCATGGATATGTATATGTATGTATATATTTATGTTTATGTATTTATATGTATGTATTATATATATATATATATATATATATATATATATGTATGTATATGTGTGTTGGTTTGTGTTTGCTGCCACGTGTGTATATGTGTATATATGTATGACAGTAAATTTATTTCTGTAGGTAGTTCTTTATATCTTATTTTCCTTCACCTATTATATAGTGATTAAATTTGGATTTTAAAATTGCCAGTTTTTCATTTTAATATCAAATTTTATCATATAATTTAATAATTGTTGGTTAGAATAAATTCTTTTTTAATATTACCCGTATTTTAAAGATCTGAATAGCTATTATAACATGACTTCGTTGTCAAGCTTTTTGAATTTTCCTATACTTGTATTTTGATTGGTCATTCTAGCTTTCGTAACAGCGTTTTCCCCTTGCGAAGGATCGTTAATAAATTTGAAACTTTTAAAACCATTTATTTTACATTCAATATCATCACTTGATAAGACACCAGGTGTGTTGAAACAAAATGGCTATTTTTGTAGTGATTTTATAACATATTTATGTTATAAACTTTTTTTAAATAAATAATTATATCTGCTCTACTTTGTATTGAGCACTTTTTTAAGAATAGTAATTGTTGGTTATTGGAATTCATTCCGTATACACCAACCATATATTGTGTATATATATATATATATATATATATATATATATATATATATATATATATATATAGTGAACTCTCCCGTCCTATTCGACGTATGAGGGTCAAGCAGCACAATTCCTAGGAACCGACAGCCCATATGATTTCATTATAGTGGTGAAGGCTTTGTGCATGAGGAATATTATTGTTGGTTCAAAATTTAAGTGCGTAAAATATTTTAAACAAGTATTAAAGAACATTCTACGGCGCATCTTTCCAATCTGGCAATAAGATTTATGGATTTTCATAATAAAGAAAAAATTGTATAATTACAGATTTTGCTTGTTCCGAACTCTACAATTTGACTTCACGATCGAAAAATAGATTTTCAAAAATATGTTGAAATATTAAAATATATAACAAGAAATCTGTGGAATATTGATGTTAAAAATGTATTACTTCTGAGTGGACAAAGGTTTATTTTAAAAATTAATCATTTATAAATTTAGTCTGCAATTTGATATTTGAACTATCAAGAAATACAGTACGAGCCATAGTCTCCTTATTGAAAATAGGAAATGATTTTTATTTAATGTGAAATCAGGTTTTAATTCTTTAAAATTTTTCAGATATGTAGATTAGAAAAGGAATTCTGTAAAGCGGTCTAAGATAAGGATATGTCTTATCACCGAATATATTCATCCTATACAGTGATGTAATTCTTAGAGAATTAGGACTCTTACCAGGATTCATTATTGGCGGTCACAATCTTAAGAGAATAAGATATGCAGATGACAGTGTTGATAACAGACATAGAAAGGAAACTACAAGAACTCCTACAGAAGGTAATGGAAGAAAACGAGAAGAAAAGATTAGACATCAATGGCAAGCGCACATTGTTGTTAACAAAAGTAAAAATCTAACATGCAAACTACAAATTGGAGATACCAAAAGGAAGCAAGTACAACGATTTAAATATCTGAAAAGTGTTTTAACAGAGGATGAAAAGTGAAGGCGCATTGGGAAAGCGAAAGATACCTTCCAAAAACTAAGCAAAGAAGCGGGAAAATTTCGTTAGAAAAAGAGAAAATACTATTTAACTGTTACGTAATATCAGTCACTCTATATTGCAATGAATGCTAGTCAATCTCCTCACAGATGAAGAAAAGATGTAAAGCAACTGAATTATGTTTTTACAGAATTATGCTGAGAATACCATGAACCAAACATGTGAACAACGACGAACGTTTAGAGGAAATAGAAACAAAAAGGATAATTATGTTTAACATCAGGAAATTAGGTTGAAACATCAAGGGCATATATTTAGAAAAGAGGGCTTGGAAAATGTGACAGAAAATGAACAAATTGAGGGCAAGAAAAGAAATAGAAAAACAACGCATAACATACCTAACAAGCCTGAGTAAATGGGTGGCAGAACAACGTTTAGGAGAGATAAAAAATACAAAATTTATTAAGAGGTAAAAAGAAAAGGTAGTTGTGGAGAGCCATGTTTTCCAACGTCTTAATGGGACACAATACACGCTTGTATATAGTAATAAGTGCAAGTTAGTTTAACACACAAAGTTTATGAACCATTTCACGAGGTCTTAAAAAACAATAAGATTCGAACCCGGCCTCAAAGTTGGAAAATGAATTTGCACGTGACTTCTTGGAGTCATCATCCTGGGCACATTCGGAAAGTGCCTGAAAATCATACCACACCTATGTGAATGACATTTTCTAGACGGAACTATTCGAAGACCGTCGAGGGGTATGCTAGCACAAAATCATAATTCATCGTGACCGAGAGTTTAATCGTACTGATCCAATTCTAACTGAATTTCGCCAGATAATAAGCTCTTTCCTATAAACTCTAACTACAGTCCGCTAAATATAATTACTGCATAAATCAGAGTGTTGAACAGACAAAAATATGCCTGAGCAGGCTTCTTCAACAAGGACTACAAACGAGTAGGAAGCCAATATATAAATATAAATAACCCATTTTTAGAAAATCATAGGTCTTAGTCTTTGACCACGAGCAAGGTGATAATGCAACTAAGACGCAAGAAGTTAATGAAAGTGAAAGAGAATGAGAAGAAACCTGAAATCCAGTCCTAAACAAGAAAAAAGGGATATACCTCTACACTTGTTTAATAGACAAGGGAAGGAGTGTGAACCGGGCGATAGGCGAAGCTATATACCCCTATTATTTGCCTTATATTTTCATTCATATCAATGGTCTTGTTAGTGAAAAATTTACATCATCACACATTTTTAAACTAAAACGCAGTTTTTAATCTTAAAAATTTTACCTGGCTCATATTTCCATAGAAAGTCAAGGGTTTCGGTAATAAAATATTTATTTTGAGTCACATTATTAAACTAAATCTTGGTCTCTCGTCTTAAAATCTTACTTGCCTCATAAATCATACTAAAATAAGAGTGTTGGTGTTTAGATAATTACCTCGCCTCATATTTTAATACTAAATCAAGAGTATTAGTGTTGCCGTAAGGTTTTTTGAGTCCTTAAAGTTTGAATCAATTGCTTAGTCTACGTCTAGGAAAGCCGCTTCACTGTGTTGTGAGACAATTTTTGCCACCAGAATCATGATGAAGCCCTTAAATTCATATAGTCTAGATACTATAGAGGAAAGTTCATCAAAACAATTACCATGAAGATATTTATAGAAAAGACACAGGGAAGTTATGTTACTGCAGTGAGAAAGGGACTGAAACCGAAATTCCAAGTCATGACTAAGAACATCGCAGATTCTGCTTTAGATTTTATGAAGAATCTCTAAATATATAGCAGGAGCACCAAACCAGATGTGACAGCAGTATTTAATTCAAGGACAAATTGTAGGCTTATAAAGATGCAAGTTAGATTCTGATCTAGCAGGACACTTTTCTTTACTTTTTATGTCCGATGTCCTTTCAGGACGTAGGCGATCATGGCACTCCACCTCCCTCTATCCCTTGCAGCTCTCATCTCAGCAAGTTCCTTCCCTCTGCTTCCTCCCCCAGACCACGTTCTGTCACACACCTGCTCAAACTCGCCAGGTATGTCGCGCGCTGCTTTCTCTTGTCTTTCTTTCCCTCCATTCAACCCGTGAGTATCAGATTCTCTAGGCCCTCTTTCCTCATTATGTGTCCCAGAAACTTCAGATACCTCTTTCTGCCTTCTTGTTTGCAACCTTCTAAGACCTCATCGTTGCTGACATGCTCGGTTCATGATATCCTTAGCATCCTTCTGTAGAACCACATCTTCGTCGCCTCGAGTCTCTTCTTCATCTTTGAGGAAATCGTCCAACATTCGCTGCCGTAAAGAAGGACAGATGTCACGTAACAGCTCCGTATTCTTTTCTTCGTTACCAAAGAAATCCTCCTGTCTCGCTATACTCTGCTCAGATTTTGGAATGTGTCCTTGGCCATCCCAATACGTCTACGGATCTCAGCTTCGCACTTTCCGTTCTCTGTCAAGACGCTTCCCAGATATTTAAACTTCTGCATCTCCTTGATTCTGGTGTTCCCGACCTACAAAACGCATTTCAGGCTCTTCCACTAACTTCCATGCATTCTGTCTTCTTGTAATTTATGCTTAGTCCTTTCTTCTCACTCTCCGTCGCTACCGTCTGTAGGATTTTTTCTAATTTCTTTTCCGTGTCTACTCTCAGTACTGTGTCATCTACGTATTTTATATTGTTATGGTTGAGGCCGCCAATGCTAAATCCCGGTAGGGTTTCCAATTCTCTCAGAAATGCCTCGCTGTATATGTTGAACAGGTCCGGTGAGAAGACGCATCCTTGCCTTACGCCTCTTTCTATTTTTGTATATTCACTGAACTTGTTCCCTGTGCGTATTGATATTGTTTACTGCCAGTATAAGTTCTTGATCGTTCTGATATCTCACCCGAATATATCGTTGCTGAGTGAACCAAATTTCCTCGAAGCAGATGCAATATACTCTTTCTACATTGACGGAGTTTATGCATATCATTCAAAAGAGACTAAGTGAAAAGTCGGGCAAAGATATTCCAGATGAGTCAAGAGTAAAATTTGAAGAGAATTTACAGGCAGGACATTCTTCTTTATCAGTAAATCATGTTAACACCTCAAATTAAGTGAAGAGAGGAAGGATAGAAGACTTACATTTATTTAAGCCACTGTTACAGAGAGTCAAACTTGTCTGAGGCAGTACGGTGCCTCGTTCTATCAGCAAACAAAGACATAGCCTCTTTGAAAATACGTTTACAGTTATTACGACCATGCACAAATAAGCGTCGGTTTTGATCGGAACTATCACGCTGGTACACCTGGAAAAAGTGATTCCTATGGGCTATAGCGACTGAACATGCCAATGTGAACCAAGTAAGAAAGTCACAAAATGAATCCCAGTCGTTACGCTGCTAACAGGAAGGTCATGAATTGGAAGTTAGAAGAGGAGTTAAGGAAAAATCAAGTAAAGAAGCATGTTGATCTGATTTATTAGGGAAAGGAAGAGAGAAATCCAGTTTAACTATACAACGGAAAAATTGAAAGTCTTAATACCGGTAGCATCAGTAACATTAGAAGGCTTAAGCTACTTGACATGATGAGAATTAGAATTACCAAACACCAAAATGTTCGCAGATGAATAGAGAGAGATCCATTTCTATATTGTCAGAGATGTTGTCGAATCTATTACAGTCCTGAGAAGAAGGAGAGCGTTAAAGTACAAGGAGATAACTAAAGGAGTGCAATAAGTAAAGTCGAAGGCACATGAGAAAATAATCTGGGAAACGAAAGGATAATTCCCTTGAAAAAGACGAAGATAGCCTGGAACAGAGAATTACTTATCTGGGGAACGTTTCAAGAGAAAAGATTCTACACCACAGAAATTGGAACATATTCCACGAATATTGGAGAAAGAAGTCAAGCATAAACAAAAGGAAAAAAGCGTTATGAATCGAAGTTATATTCATACATATCGTGCTATATCAGTTGAGAGCTCTGATAGAGAGTTTTGCGATGAAAACTTTCTATAGTTTATATATGTAAAACTTCATGTTTAACTAAAAATACATCTGTAAAAGGATAATATATATATATATATATATATATATATATATATATATATATATATATCTGTGTGTGCGTGTGTACATAAATTAATAAAACAATTCAATAATGACAGTACATCACCTGTCAAAGATAAAAAATTAAATTAGGATAAATGATCGGAGTTTAGGTAAAAAGAAATAGAGATGAAATACATAAGAAAAAAAAATGAAGATAAAATTAAAAACAATGAGATGTGGCGAGGTCCCAGATTTGGGATTAGATTCAAATATTTTGGTACGGAGCTTAGGAATCTAATAATCGTATAAATCTGAGAGGGTGTGAAAATAACATAAAATAAAAAATACATCTAGAACAAAAATTTTAAATTGGTATTTCAAAAATTAAGAAAACACACAGATCATATATGAAAGCGCATTCAGAGCAGTCTACTAGGGTCAATTGCTTCGACGGATTTCCAACCACATAAAGAGAAAGAGTAGGAAGGTCTCTTAAATCTTTTTATGGTGATTTTCTACGCGCAGCTTAGATGTGGCACAAAGTCGAAAGTATTGGATATCCAGTGAGAATCGAACTCACTAGTCAGTCGTAATTATTTTAGCGAGACAAGCTTGCTAACCATTACACCAGGACGAGGTACCCTAATGATTACCTAAGTGTAACTTTGATGTGGTACTAGGCCGACTCTTAGATTTTTATGGCTCGAATGAACCTCCTATATTCCTGCCTCTGTGGGGTTGGGAGGTCAATTAAGTAAGGAAGTAATATATCGAAATATGGCCAAGTTGAATAAAAAGTTTCAAGGCATATTTTCTCTCTTGTAAGTAAGCAAAAGAGAGGAATATATATCAAATCAAAAAAATGTGCTGTAAATATATTTTGAACTCCCATATTAGTAGGTTAAATATATTAAGCAGACATTGTTGAGGTTCTGATTAAGTTAATATTAGCTAATTAATTAAGTTAATATTCTTGAATCAGTTTATGAAAAGAAATCGATATCTTTAATATTTGTTCATGGGCACAGATTATAATCAAAACTCAATTTACATATAGAATTAATTATATTAAGAGATACAACTGGCTTTAATATTTATTTATTCATAATAAATACAACAGAGTCATTTTAAAAGGTGTCTGGTTTTATATCTTAAATGAAAAAGAAGTGTACATACAAGGTGTGATGGGATAATTGTCGCCATTTTATATTTCTAATTTCTCGCATTCGCGTTGTTTGTTTTTGATTTTGTCGACTGCACAGTATAGTAGGGTCAGGTGGGTACCGTCTGTGAGAAAAAGCGTACCATCACGAAATACACACCGCCAGAAATTTGGAAACGGTTTGCTCTACTGCTTGGTTTATTCACGCCAGAATCTCCAATACGAGTGTTTGGATGTCTATCTGAGGAGAGTGCAGATGATTCGGAAAAAGTACGGCAGCTCAGAAAACTCCCTCTGGTCGTCCTGATAAAAGAACTCTCTAATATTTTACAGAGGGCCTCAAACCCAACACGTGGAGGTCGTGCTGCCCTGGATCAAGAATGTGGCTGCTGGAAGACCCTACATCTGGCAACAGGACTCTGAACCATGGCACACAAGCACGAAAACACAGTCATGGCTGTCAGACAATTTCTGCGACTACATCACCCATTGCATCTGGCCACCTAACTCCCAAGGCTTTAACCTCCTTGATTATTATATGTAGGGTGCAGTTGAGTGAGAGACCAAAAAAAATCCTTGTAACACCAAAGATGAACTGAAGGCAAGGATCATGGCAACATTGATCAACAAGATCATCCAGAATAATTTCAGGAGATTCCGAAGTCGGCTGGAAGCCGTGGTTGAAGCCAATAGCGATTTTATTGAATAAATTTACTCTCTGGTATTTAATGATATTTTTTGTGTAATTTTGATAGATATGTCTGTTAAGATGAGATGTCAGTGTTATTTTCATTTTTGCGTAGTTTAGACAATTTATCCATCGTGTATATAAATCAGCTTGTTAAATTTTATACAGTAATTATTGACACTAGAATCTAAATGTTATTTTTTTTTATTTTATTTTATTTTTTTTATTTTTTTTTTTTTGCAGAAAATTAATTTCAAATCTGCCCCATCGGACTAAAGCGATTGAAATTTTTCGACTGATCACTTAAAAGATAGGAATATTTGTTGTTTTTCTGTTTTGTTTTGTTTTGTTTTTTTTTTTCAAATTACTTTTATTGATAAAAAAATTAGACACAAGGTAATACCAATCGGATATACGAAAAACTACACTGCGAATCTATTTGCATTGAAGCATTTCTAGGTAATGACAAGTATGAAGTTTTGGGACGTGTTATGGATTTAAATTGGAATTTTCTTTCAGGGAAGCATTCGTGACAACAACAAAAAGATACCTTTCCGATAAAGGAGAGCCCAGAGAAAGTGAAGTCAAATTCTCGAAGGAGAGACTGTAGATAATACAAAGAAATTGTGCGGCATGTGAATGATTGCAGGAAAACACCAAAATTATGTACAGATTGAAAAGTTGAAGTACACAGATGCAAATTTCCCGCATAAAAACATCAAAATAGCATTACAGAATGCGTGCTCTTCGCCAAGATGTATAAATATAAACTGCGTAAATTTATAATGGAAAAATTTCAAGGTACTGCAATCGTTAAATAAGCACATCGTAGAATCCTTTTATGATAAAGGTAACGGTAATATTAAACGCTCCTTTATTTTGATTTTGATTGATTTCTCTGATTAACGGTATATCAACTCCTTATGGGGCATTTAATGCAGAAATATTTTCTGGGGAGTTTTGAAGTAATAAAAATATTACATATGTTATTCCGCTTTCGCAATTGAATACATGGTAGATGATACTCAGATTTTTTTAATATACATGTTTGTGTAGATATAATTACGAGAGGCGATGATGTGTGTTTTACGTTGTGGTTTTGTTTAAGTTATATTTTGGAATACAGTTTGATCTAAGAAAATGTAGGATATTATATGGATTAATGTCATGAAAGTTCTTTTATGTTGGTGTCCGGTAGTATTCTAAATTAGGTACCTCCAAAAATTCGGTATACCCAAGGTTTAAGTGTATTTTTCACAAATAAAAAATCATTTTTGAAGCTTTCCCACAGTTTCAATTGAAATCGAAAGGATTAAATTTTCTAATTCCAGAAAACAAAACACTGTACTGTTTTTCAACTAGAAATTATAATGATTTTAAATCTATTCTTCTGAAAAAATAATCGAAACGGCCATGTTTAAATTTTTTTTAGAGAAATGTAAGCAAAAATAATTTTTGTTTTAAAAAACCCGCCTAAAATAACATATAGATTTCTGAAACGTTACTTTCGTAAAATTAGCAAATTTAAAGTTTAATTAATCTGTTTTAAAATAAACATCACTTACTTACACCATGAAATTTTCTAGACAAGTATTCCCTTCACCACGGAGTCTTGGCTTTCTCGAGACTCCATCGATAATTTGATGGCCGCATGTGTTGACAGCTTTAGTATGGTGGACCAGAGCTGATACAATTTTTCGAATTCTTAGTAAGAATGGTTTCTATTGTTTGTTTTTTTTACTACTAAGTAATGTTTAAAATTTAAAATAATTTAAGCAATTATCTAATATATTACTGATTTTTTAAAACTGTAATTTTGAAGATGCTTTCTTATAATAATTTTAAAATAAAATACTATAAAAAAATTTTAAATTGTGTAGTTACTTATATAATGGTAGATAATCATGATAAATAATTTTATTAATTTCTATATTATCAGTTATTACATTTTTAGTTAAATAACTGAGATGTAATATTATTAATTATACTAACTACAAATTATATTAATATTTATCTTAAATTATTAATAATTAATAATAAAAATTATTAATTATTATAACCTCTATCTCCTCAGTTATTACATTTTTACAACTGAAATATAATTTTATTAATATTATCTCAATAATTCACATTTTAATTTAATAACTGAGTTATAATTAACAAAAATAATTATCTGTTATCACAAATGATAGAGATAACACTATACTTTAATATTTATATTTTTAAGATCCTATTTTTTCATTTTATTCTTTATTATATTTTGATGTTTATGAATTGTTAAAGTTATTTTATTTATTAAATTTTTAAAGTATTTAAATTTTATTACGTAGGTAATTGTACACTTATTTTACTTAAGCATAATCCAGTACCTCAATATTATAAGGAAAAAAATGCTACCATGTAAAACAGTGATAAGACTTTTCAGAATATTTTGTGGCCCTGAAAAGGGCCGTTTTTTGGGGTTTTTTTCTTCAGTTGCCTCTACAATCATCATCAATGCCGGGCTGCTTCCAGAAATAAGTCCCGCATAACATAGTCAGCGCCAACTTCATAGATATCCAATTGACAGTCTTCATCAACTTTATCTCCACTGAGATAGTAAATCTCATAAAATGGATTTACAAAACTGTTGATAAAGCCAACAAATTCTTTGTTTAGACCGTCAATTGTCCAAATATGTCTTATGGTGTAGCCAACTATGTTACCGGTCAGTATACTGTTTAGTGCTTCCGCATCTTCACCATATTCAATTTGCAAAGAAGCAAGTGAAAAATCTTGCAATTTTTTTAATCTTGATTGGATTTTCGCCCTCTTCTTAATTTCGTCTTTCTTGCCCTTCTCTTTTATGTTCATGGTGTTTATTGGATTTTTTTGTTTTGCCAAGTCGGTATAGAAAGTATTCATCCAAGGTCCTGACAGCAGCTTTGCAATTATCCCCAGGACTTGAAATTCTACAACTGCCACTTCTTCCTTCATTATATGTTTCAACCTGGCAACAGTATCATTTTTAGGATGTAGCTGGAAGACAAATTTTTTTAAATCTGCAAAGATTGCAAAATAATTTGCACCTAGCATAAAAATTATGTGCAGCCGATTCCCTCGGAATCTAGAGAATGAGGACAACGGAAGTCCTTTATTTTCAATAAAGTTCTTCACTGTGTTGACCAGCCCTAATTTATTGCTACATCTGAGGGAATTCATTGCCACAATAATTTTCCATGCTAGGCACTCTGTAGAATTTGCAATCTTGCTATGCAGCTTTTCCATATTTGCCAAGACTTTCCGCGTTTTGGTGGAAATAGCTTCCAATGGATGAACGTTGCAATTCAGTTCAATTACGTTCATCCCCCACCCCACTCCTTTTCCAGCATAAAAACTGTCAAATGGTTCCCTGGAGCACGGTCAGTTAAGCAGCATTTTATTTTTGCCCATATCTGTTGTAAACTGTCATCAACACTTTGGCCAGTAACCATTGAGCCTACTTCAGCCAAGTTGTTGATGCAGTCACAGATATGCTGCTTGTAGTCAACTGCAGTGCCTCCTGGAAGTCGGTCCAATGAAACAAGGTGAGATGTTGATGGGGTTGTTAGAACAACACAGTTGACGTGACTTCCTTCCCGTGTTGTTGAGTCAAAGACTAGTGTACAGTTTTCTGCATTCATAATAGATGAAAAAGTCTTAACATCTGAAAAAAAACAAGTTCTCTTACCATTCTGTACACTGATGTTGACGAAAGTTTTATGTATGAAGGTGGCAGTGAAAAAGTTTTTTTAGAGACTGTAATAGTTCACTAACATGACATGCAGGAACTGCATTCAAGAGGCAGTCATAATGTGCCTTTCTTGAAGTTAATTTATTACATTCATTTTCTTCATATTTTTTAATTATCTTTTGCAGATGTCTTATTTTTTTTTCTCAATGTACTAACTTCCACAGTCTTCTGTAATAATTTTTTTCTTAAGATTTTTATTCTCCTCAATGTGGTCAAAGGAGTGGTAGAAACTGAGGTAGCAGATGAAGATTTGGCAGTTGAAGTTGTGATGGTTGAAGATTTGGCAGTTGAAGTTGTGATGGTTGAAGAGGCAACAGATCTAGCAGAATGGGCCACCTGGGTGCATTTATTTCTAAATTCTATAAAATTGTATCCCAAATTACGTTTGCAATAGATTAATTTTAATCTATTAACTACAGATTTGGTAATTTCAGGGAAACCATTTCTAGAATTTTCACGGGTAGCCATTTAGATATTATCTGCAGTGAACCATACTTTGTGAGAATTTTCTCAAAAATATGCCCACACAAATTGGTTGACCAACTGGGACACTGCTATATTCTTTTAAGATATCCTCAGTTCTTCCCATCTGAAAATTTAAAATGAATATAAAAGATAAGTAAGCCAGAAAATCAACACATTGATTTGAAAATTTAAAATAAGTAAAAAACAAAAAAAATCAAATTCATATAATTGAGGGATTTTACCGAAATTTTTATGTCATTGACAAATGAATTAAATTATTTTGATAAAAATATTATTTTAAATCTATTACCCTCCCTACTTATTTAGTTTTAAAAAATAGGACAATTTTATTAAATTAATACTAGTACCAATTATTTAATTAATGTATTAATTTATATTATTATATTAAGTCTTAAAGATTTACTAGAGTATTATGCTATTATTAATTAATAAAAATTTACTAGAGTATTATACTAACTATTAATTTAATAAAGCATTTTACAATTAACATGACAATTTTCCAAAAATAATGTTTCATAAAAATATTGTAATTTGAAAATTTAAAAAAAAAAAAATTGCAATATTTTTTTTTATTGCTTTTACTGGAAAACCCCTATGCCAATCATTAATTTCTGTAACACTAACCAGATTTGGCTTACTGGAAATTGGAAATATTAAATAAAATTTATTGTAGCCTTCAGCTTTCAATTAAAAAAAAAAAAATGAATACTTCCAGAAAGATTTTTTAATTTTGTTTTTGAAATTCATTAAAAAAACAAAAAAAAAACAGGAAAATAAAGCTTAGTTATCAGGAATTAGTGGAGACCACAATTAAATTGAAAAAAAAAAACTAATTTTAAATGAAAAGAAAATGCTTTAAAAATAGGAAATTCAACATTAGGTTTTAAATAAAATAAAGGGTTGCCTTTCAACTTGAAAGGCAACCCTTTATTTTAAAAAAAAATTATTTGAAAGTTTCAACCATTATTTTTTATAAAATAAAATTCCCAAATAAGAAAAAAAACTTAAAAAAAATAAATTATTATTATTAAATTATAATTATTTTCTTAACTAAAAACTATTATTATTAAATTATAATTATTTTCTTAACTAAAAAAATAAATTACTTGATGTCTGACACGGACTAAAAATTAAAATAAATACATGCATAGCATCTCAAAAAAAAAAACTTACTTTTTAAATCTTGAAGGGATGATTTCCAAACAAGCCTGTTGAATGCGTAGGGTTGATGAAACACGGAAGTAAAATGAATGACAATTGCCGGCAATTGACCTTTATGTCAAGGGGCTATCCCCTCGGGGGGGAGAGAAGCCGTGAAACATGTGACCTTTTAACTGTAATATCACTTGCGAGATACCATACCAAGAAAAAATCAAACATCTTAAACGGACAAAAAAAACAAATTTTATTATGGTAAAAAGTTTTGGCAGGGTTATTTATATTAAGCTTTTAATTTTCGCTTAGTAAATATAGTCTTCACTTAAAAAAACTAATAACCGACCAAATGCGCTGCATGAAAGAATTTAAAAACATTTTTAAAATTAAAGAAAAAAATGAAAAAAAAATGTAAAAAAATGAAAAAAAATAAACGAAAAATGCAAACAATTGTTGTAAAAATTCTTTATTCATCGAATTTTTTTTTCTTCAGCTAATAATGTCCTAAATGTATATTATTTATAAAAGCAAATAAAAACTATCTAATTTGATAATTAGATAGTTTATTGCAGTTTTTATTTTTACGATTTGGAGCAGATTTTTATAAAGTTGGCATTAGTTGTGAAAAAAAAAATGGTTATTTAATTTCTCCAAGGAGTCCTACTTATAAGGAAAAAAGAAAAGTTTGCGAACTTTTTGGAATTCTATAAAATTTCATAAAATTAATTTTGGGTGGGGAATATGTAAAAAAAATAGATATTTTTACCAAGATTTTCTAAAAATAAAAATTTCAAAAATAAATTCATTCATTTTTGAATAAGTTCTGAAAGTTTCATTTAAATTAGACAATTATTTGATTTTTGCAATAATTTCAAAATTAATGGGTTTTCCCCGAAATTGCTACACTAAAAATGGCGATGACCACAAGTCGTACGGTTTTAACACAAAAAAAACGATATATTTGACCCAAATTTAAAACGTGTTCGAAAGAAGAGAAAATTTTTTAAAAATATCTAAAATATACTTCGTTCTTTCCTCTTAAGAATAACAAACATTGTAATGGTGAAACTTTGTTTTTATTAAGTTTCGGACCTGTTATCCTTATGCTAATGATTTTTAGCGAATGGCTGGAGGTACCTATTCTAAATGGTTTTGAATGAAGTCGCTACAAATTGTTATGTCCGTATTGCTGATAGTTTTACTATAAATATGTATTGTTGATCATTTTTATATAAAAATGTATTCCTGATGTTTTTACTAGTGTATTTTTTTTACTTTCATAGTGTTTTGCTTTTATTTGAGAGGTTCAATATTTTCCCATAGGTGGGTTTCCACCAGGTGCTACCACGACGGATCAGGGTGGACTTTGGAACACCAGCAATTAAGAGGTGGTTCCGCGCTCCTCAAAACCTCCAGTATCCTGATCAGAGGCCTTGCTACCGGATATAGTTTATCGTTTTATAATTCCCTTATGTGGAAATATTCTTCATTCATTGACCCAAAAGACGGTGATGCTGACCATTGAAATTTATAAAATCCTTCTATTGAAAAAAGCTTTTTCAGAAAATAGGTTTTTCAAATCCAGTAACTTATCGATCTTTTCAATATTAGTAGAGGCTCGTACTTTTTAACAGTTTTTTTTAAGTGGTGTGGAACCTCAATATATTGATCATATCATTATTTTTCCTTCTAGTTACATATGCTACCCAATTTAGTTGTTGCTGATGTTGAAATATCTCAGTTGACGGGGTTTCTGTTATTTAGTACAGTTATTTGTGAATCTGTAGCGTCAGTCTGTGAGGTTCAAAAAAAAGATAGGATTCGCTTGAAAGAGAATATATACAACTGATAATTTATATATTTCTGAATGAGTTTGGGGCCCTGGATGTTGATTTATTGTTCCAAATGGAACAATTTTGACACAAGGTATAAGGGGAATTGGGATAAGGCTAGTCAACGTTATCTATCCTAGACCTAGCTAATAAGATTCACGACCCATTCATCCATTGCAATTTGCTTATTCACCACAATAACGCATTCATCAACATTCAATCCTATATATATATATATATATATATATATATATATATATATATATATATATATATATATATATATATATATATATTCACAAAGTACCTACTAAAAAGATCAATGACATAAAAATTTCTTTATGTACAAATTATCCAAATGTCTCTTTTTCATCGTTTACTTTTTTGGTTTTTTTTTCTTATAAAAATACTCAAAAATATATAATCATGAAATGAGTACGGGGAGGGGATGACCCAACGATGAAACTAAAATATAACAAAACATTCAAACTGAAAATACATGTTAATAGGAACCGTCCACCCCAGAAAAATTAAGAGCGGCCGCTCTATTCTGCGTATAGGAGAATCAAGAAACTTGGTCATTAACGAAGAAGGAAGGATAGAAATAAATGGTGGAATGGGAAAGTGAAAGACTGACCCAGTCGAGATAGGAAACAAAGCAGACAAAATCCGAAGGAGGTTGAGAACAGAATAGCGACAATGGTAGAAGCAGTTACCTGGAGACCAAGGCCGCATCGATGACAGTCGGGCAAATCCGCCCAGACCCATCTGAAGTCTATGTCAATGAGAGATAAAGCGTTCCAAATCAATCATCAGGTAAGCGAAGACCAGAAAGGGCGCAACTTGATCGCCGTCAAGTCGAGTCGCCCACAGAGTGGGTCCTTCGCGACCGCCTCTACTAACTCCAGATACAAGAGCCTCCTCCGCCATGAAAGGTCACTAAAACTGATTTTCTAAGCGCAACTGAGATGTTTCGTAAGGCCGAAAGTTTGGAAGACCTAATGAGGATTAGAACTAACTACTCATCCCTAATTGATCTAACGAGACAAGCTTGATAATCATTACACCACGTTGACCACTTGGCTCCATCAATGATAGCTATCTAAAAGGCTCCATTTGACGAAGCTGTTTAAGCGGGGAGGGAAATCTACTGTTCATATAAGAGTTAAACGACTTGTGATCTAAAAAAGAGCAGCAATGATCAAGATGAAAATAAAATAGAAGCAAGTCCGAATGAGATTGTCGAAGAGATGTGGAAAACTTTAAATGATTTTTGGATTGAGATGGATTTTGAATTGATAAATACAATGTTAATACAACAGCAATGAAATTCTGAAACGATGTCTATTCTCTCCGTCTATCATATCAATCACAGTCGAGATCATAGTGTCATTGGGAACTCCACGATCTTTTCTGCATAGTATGTACTTCGACCGAGCTACACAAGGATATGAAATGAAATTTCTCCTTCTAGACTGGTTGCCATTTATGGCTGGAGATTCCAGTCTGTTCTACTATTTAACCTACAGCTGAAGCGCGAAGCCATGGTTTCATAGACTTCCCAAGAGTATTTGCCCGAAATTGTATGTAACGAGCTCAACGACTTATTCCGTGCCGCTAACCATTTTACTCGAAGGAAAATGTAATTATATAAATGTTGATATTATTACCAATTAAATCAGGTGCGAATCATTGCGAACTGCTTCGAACAATCAGCTTGATTAAACACATAACAAAATTAATAATTGTTTCTAACGAATGGAGATCGATAAATGAAATAGGGGAAAGAAATATGGTTTTGTTTAAGGCGCTGGAAAGAATATGTAATTTTTATGGTCAAATCTTTGTCGGAATGATTAATAGAAGCTAAAAATAAGTATTATATCTGCGCTTCATTTATTACGGAAAAGGTATTCGATAAAATGCAACCTGAATAACTTCTTTGAATGTTGGAAAAACTTAATCAACAAGAAAAAATATACGTATATTTCGCAAATTATATTGAGAGCAAAGAAAGGAAATAGAGAATCCGTTGACCGGAAGGCAATACTTAAGTTAACTCGTCCGCTCGTAAAAAAAAAAAAACATCGACAAAATTTATTAGGAATATTTTTGTAGATTACCATTTATTAGAAATTCATCAAAGCGCAACATTTATCAGAATCAAAAAATATTGATTTTTTTTTTTATCAACTTGGGAAGCGGAGTTCTGTTCATGACCGGCGCCTACTACCTTCGAGTTCCCCTGACCGAAGGCGGGGAAGCTTGTTTGGGATCCCTGGATAGTGCATTGTGACCTTCAGTATCATATTAACATTTTCTTTTTTTTATCTACATTTATATACATTAAAATTTAAACTAAGCTCAACTGACTATTAAAGAATGAAGAGTTTTCGCAGCTTTTGACGCCATTCTTAGGTCTTTTTTTATTATTTTTGTTCAAATCCGTGAATTTGTTTTATTCATGCTAGGTCACGTAAAGCATTATATAACATTCCCTATTTTTTTATCCATAATATTAAATGTGTTAAAATTATTCCATTTTTAACAAGAAAAATCTCAAGTTGATGTTAAAAATTGTTGCAAAACATTTATGATAGAAGGATCTATTATGATATGTCTTTAATTTTTTATTAGATACATTCTATTTATTTTCATTTTTTCTAGTTGAATTGTTTACCTGTTGCATATGATTTATTATTGTACATAATTAGGTTACAATAAAATTTGTATTTTATATGAATACTACATTATGAAAATTTAGATTTTGAAAAGTAAGACCACGTATCATATTTTCGGGGAGGGGGGTGTACCATAGATTCGAGGGACACAAGATCCTTTCACTGACCCCTGTTTTCGTTTATGATACATATACAGTTTCAAATCGATCCCTGACTTTTTAAAACGTTATTTCTATTTTGCTTTTATTTGAAAATGCCAAGTTTGTAAATGTTTACTATATTGATAACTTCGTACCAGGGATATCGTTTTTTTAAAGGGTCTGTTGAAATTCCTTGGACACATAATGAGGAAGGAGGTTTGGAAAACTTAAACCTCACGAGGCATATCTAGAATAAGCGTTACGAGAAGGCAACAGGCACCCTACCTGAGGAGCTTATCTGTGTGGAGAGCGGAACGAGGTGGAGGATGTCTTGGCTAAGGGAGAAACGCTACTAAGGGCTACGAATGTTAGGAAGATGTTGAGTGCCATAATCGCCCACTGCCTGAAGGGATACAGCATATAGAAGAAGTTATAAATGGCTTTCACATTCGCACTGAATGAATATAAACGAAAATTGTTTGAAATCAATTTGTAGATTTGTATATATAAACTGTAGGAAAGTGGGGTTAGCCGAATGCTTTGTAATTTAAATTCGGTAGACGACACTCTTCGGAAGCCGTTGATAGTTGTGCCAGCAGGAAAACACATGTTCTCACCTAATTGATAGATGGAAGCTCTTGTTCTTTGTGTTGCTATATATCTTGAAATGGTTTCGCCAAATAAAAAAAAAATCCATCCAAGCAACCTAGCTAACTTTTGTGGATGTATCGACCTAAAAACCTCACAAGGACTGAAATCTAAATAAAACGAAATTAGTCACGTGACTCCGCAATCTGCCGCAGACGGAAATAGCACAATGCGAATGTGATGATGATTTCCAATTGAGCTGGCTAGATGTGTCCGTAAATTCTATGCTAACAATTTCTTTTCTTTCACTTCTTCGCTTGTAGAACTTCCTTCTGGCTCAATGCTTTCCAGTCGCTTTTAATCTGTAAAACTTTCAATGCAATGTCAATCGCTATCTACTGTCGACCTGATTACTCTTTTCTCTTTCTGCTCATCATTAATGTTTCTGTTCCTAATTCTTCCACAACCTCTAACCCCTTGTGTTTTAGTGGAATTACTGCCTTGGCTGGGGTGATTCCGATCAAAAAAAGAAAATTACCTAATAGGATCTATGAAAGAAAGAAAACAACAAAGCTTTGTTTATTTATAGACATCTTCATGGCTCCCCACAATTTCCTACCTTTTATAGCCATTAGTAAATTATATTTTTTTTGCATTATTTCGTGTGAGTATCAAATATTCTTCCTTCATTATGTGTCCTAGATATTTCAGGCTTATGGCCACATCACGTACGGTCACTGAATTAAAGCAACGTCGAGCCTGGTCAATAACTATACCTTTTCAACTTCAAAATTATAATAATCAACTTCAAAATGGACATTTTTTCAGGTAAAAAATTAATCAACTCCAAAATGGATTAACAACTTCAAATTGGAAAACAACTTCAAAATGAGAAATAATCAACTTCAAATTGGATTGATCCACTTCAAATTGAGAAATAATATAATACTAATAAATTTAATATTTATTCTTTTATTTTTATTTAAAAGGGATATAAAAAATATAAACGTTCCTAAGAAATTTATTTAAAAGGTTACATCATCTAAGTTAATTACAGAGGGAAGTAATCTCTGTATTCCAGATACGAAGTTAGTGCAAGTCTCAGGGGAAATATTAATTGCCTCGGAGATCATCGCTTCTAACTTGCTGAGGCGGAATTCTTTAGTAGTTAAAGATCCCTGGCCATCACCTCTTAAAATACTAACAATTGAGTCTGCCATATTTCTTTTTACGTTAGCTTTAATGACTGACCAAACCTTTTCAATGGGATTTAACATCGGACTATAGGGGGCAAGTCTGAAAATTTGATGTTGCCTAAATTCATCCTCCTCCAAACTACTTCAACTGAAGTAAGGAGCGTTATCAATAACTATGACAACTCCCCTTTCACAAATTTCATTTGCCTTTCTAACGCACTCCCTGGTCCATTCTTTGGCATCCTCTTTTTTGAAAGAACCTCTTTTAATTTTATGATGAATTAATCTATTATTACTAATAGATCCAATAACATGGATGTTATTTCCCCTGGATCCGGCCGCGACTGTAGTGCACCTCGTGCCTTTTTTAGAGCGACCTTCTCTTCTTGAAATATGGAGATTAAAATTGGTTTCATCCATATAAAGAATTGGCACACTGCGTAATCCTTACGTTTCGCCTTATTGACATTATTGTAGCTTCTGGTTCATAATGAACCGCTTTTAAAGTAAAGGCCATGGAGTCCAAGTGCTAGGTCTTTCCAATTTCCTGCTGCGGCATGTGCAGCTAAAATCTGGGCCTTTTCTTTTCGCCAGCAACAGTTTTCTTGAGGTAAGTCCTCTTTGAAGCTGTTGCTAATTCTTCTTCAGCTTCTTTTGTAGAGGTTTCTCCAGGATCATCATCAATCATCATTTTTGCCCATACGGTACTTTCTTCTCCTACTTTCTTCTGGTTTTTTTCTTCATCTATATAATGAAGACGAACAGTCAATTTCCTTACTCATGGGGTAAATTAATTGAAAAAATAATTTTCAATTCACCAGAAAAAATATCTCAATTTGAAGTTGTTTATTCCAATTTGAAGTTGTTTATTCTCATTTTGAAGTTGATTGTTTTTTAGGTTTTTGACATTTTCTCAATTTGAAGTTGATTAATCCATTTTGAAGTTGATTAATTTTTTTACTTGAAAATAAGTCCATTTTGAAGTTGATTATTATCATTTTGAAGTTGAAAGGGTATAGATAGGTGTCCGCTGGTGAAAATACAGATGCTGTAAGCCTAGAGTGTAATGCTCGAAATTTTTAATCGGACAACCGATTTGCAATCCCCATCGGGTTCGTTATATTCACTTACGTACAAATACCATTGGGAACGGTATAAATTCAACTCTTTTCTCCCAGCTATGGATTAATTAGTAAGACTTTTATCACTAGAACCATTATTATCTAAAACAATTCTTACAATCTATATTTATGGTTTTAAATATCTGGTAATGGGTTGATAGACCGTAGAAAACGAATTAATCAATCAAATTTCAACTCTCTCTTTTTGATGTTAACTTTTTTGTTTCTATGTTTTCTAAAACTTCATCATTGTTCACATGTTCAGTCTATGGTATTCTCAGCATTCTTATATAGAACCATATTTTTGTTGTTTCAAGTCTCTTTTTCTTCTGTGACGAGCATTCATCGCTATATAGAAAGGCTGGTATTACATTAACATTCCATTAATATTGTTTGCTTTTTCCGTTCTTAATACATTACTTTGCTTTTGGAATGCTATCCCAATACACCTTCGGATTTCAGTGTGACATTTTCCATCACCTGTTAAAACACTTCCTAGATATTTACATTTTCATACTTGAATGATTTTGGCATCTCTAATACGTAGCTCATATTTTGAGTTATTGTTCTTTTACTTAGCACATCTCGTATCATTCTCTGGAAATTAGAAATGCGCATTCTTAGAAGTATGGAAACAAACTGTATTCTCAGAATTACATTTCTCTATTGAAATTTTCCCGTTACTTTTGGAATATTTAGGGAGGCATTTTTCGTCCTCCTTTAAAACACTTCCTAGATAGGCATAGATTATTAAACCTCATCTTGCATATAGAATACACAATGTTATCAGATATTAGTGACATTAATATATACAAGTTTTAACCCGTGAAATTTCATAGTTTTCATATTTTAATATACTAATGAATCTTAATTCTTCAGTTAATGCTTAAATAAGCTCATGGCGAGTTCTAAAACAATAAAATATCCGTAGAAAATACCCTCTAGTATCGTTAAATATTTGAGTTTAACAACTTAAACAAAATATTGCAGTAACAATTATAAATATGATTACTAATCTTTATTTTAAGAAGTAAGGGGTACAAATAAAAAGATTTGAAACTGGCAACAAGTTCCTGATTACCCTTCTCCTACCAGCCAAGGCAACATGGAAGAAGAACAGTTAAGTAGAAGTTTAACGTACGGTGGTAATACACACAGGTTTTTATATAAATACCTTTTTAGAGAAAATGGAAATCAAAAAGAAACTTATACTTAACAACAGGAAGAGGCAGTTGAAATTTCTAGGACGCATAATGAGGAAAGAAGGCTAGGAAAATCCGATACTCACAGGACAGATAGAAGGCAAGAAAGACAGAGAAAAACAACGCATAGCCTACTCAGTGAGCTTGAGTAAATAACAATTATAACAAGCAATAACAGGTTTAGGGGAAATAACATAGAGACAATTTATTAAGAAGTAAAAAAGACAGAAAATTGTAGAGAGCCATGACCGGCTACACCCTGAAGAGACACAGCATACAGAGATGAAATAAATGTATTTTCATGAAATAATTTTAATTTCCTATGGCGGTAACTGATAAGTAACAATTCATTTTTAGGTTTTCGTTTAAAATATTGAAAAAGAAATATTATAACCACACGGGATAATAAAAGTATTGTTCTTTTCAATGTCCGCTGATTATAATGAGATCAGTAATATCACTGTACGAGAATAATACACACAGCCCTTTTTAATATTTGTAACTTAAAAAGGTAAATGCAAATTGACCTCTTTTTATATACTAATGATATACTAATTTATTGCCACGAGAAAATTCATTTATGATTAGCTTGACAAAAAATGAAATTTCACACCAGAGCTGTACCAGCAAATCTAAGTGAAATCCTCAGTACTTATATTTGAAGAAAGGTGTTTTCTTTATTTTCACCCGAAAGAAATTTACTTTTATGTAAGTGTTTGATTTTTATATGATCTAAAATATTTTTCCTACTTTTTCTATGATTTTTCGTTGGATCGAATTTAAACTAACGTTATTTATATGTTATAGCCATGGAGTTACAATATTTGTCACGAATTTGAAAAGCCGTGTTGATTTTCCGTCAGGTTAGATAACAATGAAACGGGAAAAATAAAAAGAAATGTGTAATAGAAGACGAGATTTTGTTTTCAAAGAAAATATTTAGCAACTTGATCCATTAGTTTTGGGAACAAAAAACTTGCAGAGCAAATAAAGGAAGAGATAAATGAATACAAAAAATAGAAAGATAAGTTGGACAATGATATCTTTTCTCATTGCATTTGGTTATATTGTACAGCGAGTTTATTCTCAAAAGATGACAAGAGTTATCAAAATTTATTATCGGCTGACGTCACCTTAACAACATACTCTACGCGGACGATACTACGCTGATGGCAGAATTAGAAGAAAAACTGAAAGGAGTTTGAGACAATGCAATCGATGACATCAAGAAAGCCATAAACTGTAGGCGTATAGAATGTACATTAGAAAAAGTAGAATTTCGCTCATTTCCTGATATTATCAAGTTGCAGACGGAATATATAAAATCATTAATATTCTTTTTAAAATATTTGTCCGCTCAAAAGTGATTCATTTTCCAAATCAATATTCCACAATAATTTGGCGCATATTTTTAATCTCTCAGCATATTCTGAAAAATCTCTTTTGCAACTTTCAAATTAAATTTACAGAATTTGAAACAAGAGAGAATTTGCAAGAAACCGATTTTGCTGGCTATTCTTTTTATGGAAATCCATAAATTACATTAAATTCTATTACTAAGTTTGTAGGTGCACTGTGGGGAAATATTCCGCAGTAGATTTTGAGATGCAAACATGTAATATTTAAACATCAACAATATACCATATATTAAAGAAATAATACGTTACATTGCGACCTACCAATATATATATATATATATATATGTGTGCGTGTGTGTGTGCGTGCGTGTGTGTGTGCGTTTGTTTATTTTAGATGGATATTCGAGTGAATGCGTTGTTTATTTAATTAAATAAACAAAGCATTTACTTAAATGAAACAAACACACATACATATATATATATATATATATATATATATATATATATATATATATATATATATATATATAATATATAATATTTTTATTACATTTACATCTAAATTAAGATTAAGCAAAACAAATTAAATATATGTATCATTTTAAACATCCTTTTACTGGATATTCGTATTTGAGTAGACATTCTATTTATTTTAAACAGTATTTTATTTCGTTTACCGGCCTGCACACTTGAGAAAGCTTATGAAATAACATGATCCCTTCGACATAATTCTAATGGGTTAGATAAACAAAAATATGTCGGATTAAAAATTAAAATCCATTAAGTCTTTAGAAAATTGTTTTATTTAAGTTTCGGATACGAAGTTGATTCGTTAAGATTTTCTAGAAAATTTAAAGGCAAATGCGTGATTGTAATCCTTTTCATAGCCGATGAATCAAAGCAGGACGTTTTAAGTGCTGTTTTCTGCAAAGGGGATGCAGGTTCGAATTTCCCCAACTTAGAAAAGGAGACTGTCCAGAAGATTTGCAGGAGATTCCAAAGTTGTCTGGAGGCCGTGTTTGAAGCCAATGATGATTTAGTATTTCAAAATATTTTGTGTAATTTTGCTAAATATATCTGTTAAACTAAGATGTCAGTTTAATTTTTGCGCAATTTAGACAAATTATCTATCGCACCCTATATGTATGCCGACTAAAGTGATTTTCCAAGCGTAGCTCAAATGTGGCACAAAGTCGAAAGTATGGGGGCACCCAGTTAGGATCGAACTCACTACTCAATCGTGATTGTTCTAGCGAAACAAGCTTTCTAACCATTACACCACCCCCAGGTGCCCTATAGCGATTTCCCAAGCGTAGCTTAGATGTGGCACAAGGCCGATGTGTATGGGGCACCCAGTGAGGATCGAACTCACTATTTAGTCGTAATTGTTCTAGCGAGACACCATGCCTTCTATCTTCTTGCTGCTAATGGTTAGTTCTTTCTTTTTGCTTTTCTTATATTTCGAGTAGTTCTTCCTTTCTTACCCTATGAAATACTTTTGTAAAATCTGTAATGTATAGATATAGATCTTTCTCTGCATTTGTATTGCTCGCCCTGACAGCATTCTGGTCATAAAAACAGTATTTCTTATCTTGAACAAAGCCACACTGTTCGTGTTATATTTCGTCTTCGGATTTTTTAAGCGAAGTGCTAGATTGGCAGCTAGGTCTCATTATTTTACTAATGAAATTGCTAAGTGTAAGCGCATGTTATGTTCTAATAGTTATTTTTCCGACATTTATCGCTTGTGGAAATATCTTCTGATTTCATGCCTTTCTGTCACCTATCTTTCATTGAATCCTATTCTTTTATTGTCCTCTATCCTAAATAATGTTTTTTCTTAGATTCTTTCACTCTCAATAATCCCGTCGTGGTTTTATCGCCTTGCTTGACTACTTGCAACGAATTTTTGCACTCAAAAATATTCCAAAGCGTTAAATGCATGAAAAGTAAGGTTAATATTAAAAACTTTAAGAAAAAAAAACAGCAAAAAAAAGAAACGAAATAAGAAAAGCTAACAGTGACACTATTTGCAAGTAAGTATATGCACTAGGAGGTAAGAACGAGTATGAACCTCTAAGACGTGCCATAGCTACAAAATGGAGCTCAAGGGAAGCCTCCGTGACAACAGCAAGAGACCTTTTTTTCCGGTGAAGGAGTGAAATTCTTAACCAACTGAAGGCAGGGGAGGTGGTCAGTAGATAATTTAAAGAAATAATCATACAGTGTATACAAAACCGATGGAAATCACGAAAAATAATCCTAAATATAGAAAACACAGTGATCATTCAAATTATTAGTACGGTTCAATGAAACTATTTTTTGTAGTTAACAATGAAATTCTATCATAATAAATAAGAAGAAAAAGTAATATTTTCACAAATTTAATTCTAATATATTGCACACACCGGCTTTTTGTTTTTCAAAATTATTTAAATAAAACCCAAATAATCAAATAACAAGAAAATTGGCACGTTTAGTCAGTAGTTTATACTTTTAACGTGATAATTTACTGTAACCTAAATTTTCACCAAGTTTTTTACTTTCATCTTATTTTCTTAATCCAGGGTATGACTACATTTGGCAGCAAGGTCTCTGATCGGGAGATTGGAGATTTTGAGAAACATGGAATCACCTCTTATTTATTGTTGCTCCCAGGTCCACCCTGACCCTTGGGGGGCGCACCTGTTAGGGTCCTAGTTATGGACAAATAGTGAACCTCCAAACAAAAACAAAATTCTATGAAAGTGTGAAATTGAATTTTTATGGTCAATATGTGTTGCGTCAACTTTTTCAAACATTCAACCCTTATTATATAGGCTAGAAATTTTTATTTCTGTCTTTCTGCGTATAAGAGTCTTTTTTGTTTCTTTTTTCATTAAAACTTCTTCGTTGTTTACATGCTCTGTCCATGATATTCTCAGAAACTTCCTATAGAATAACGTGTCAAAAATTAGGAGTTAAAAGTTAGGAGATTGTCCGGCGTTTACTACCATATTGATATGAACTGATATTATGTAATATCAATCCATATTAATATGGCAGTAAATGTCAGTTCAGCACTCTTTGTTTCTAAGGAAATTTTCCCGTTACTTAATACTTTGCTTAGCTTTCGTTGCTTCTTACACATTTATATTTAATAATAATAATAATTATTATTAATATTATTATCTTCTTCTTCCTCTTCTTCTTCTTCCTCTTCTTCTTCTTCCTCTTCTTCTTCTTCCTCTTCTTCTTCTTCTTGTATCCCTTCTCCAATATTTCCTGTCCTTTGTAGCTCTTAATTTGATCTTTTTCTTATCTCTGATAAACCTTGTTACGCTATCCATTTATTCAAACTCACTAAGTAGGTTGTGCGTTGTTTCTCTCTGTCGTTGCTTACATGTTCAGTTCATGGTATCCTCAGGACAGGATCCTTCCTTAGTATTAGATTTCTGTTGCTTCAATTCTCTTATTCATCCATGAGGAGATTGTACATCATTCATTGCCATGTATGAGGACAGATATTACGTAATAGTTCAGATACTTTCTTTAGATATTGGAAACCATATTTGGTATTATGTATATTTATTTTAAAATTATAATCAACACCTTGAGATCTGCAAGACGTGTCAAAATAACGAAAAGCATTTACTTTAATTTAAAATTAGTTCAAAATT
>CAHIKZ030001813.1:2532500-2672500 GCA_903632075.3 Acanthosepion pharaonis
ACTTTTAGTCGCAGAAAGAGGTAAATATGATTATTGTTTTACTCATATGTGTGTGTGTGTGATATTTATACCATTTAAAATTCAATCTAATATTAACAAAGGTAAATAACAAATAAAAACATATTGAGGCTGTCTTGACTAAATTTTCCCTTTTCCATTTATTTATTTTTTATCAATCCGTTTTTTAATGTAAGCTTAATAGAATATCATTGATATTGATTTTGTAAGTTAAAAACAGCTATGCTTAAATAAATTAAATTTGCTTGGACAATAAATCTCGTCACTCTATTTGGCAGATCTATTAAAATCAGAGGTCAAACGAAACTATTTAAACGATTCTGTGTGAATGAAAATATATATATATATGCTTCCCATATTACTAAACTTGAAAAAACCTTCAAGAAGATCTTTGAATCACTGTGTTGTAGTTAAATGAAACTAGATAATGAATTTATTTATACTCACTTGGGTGAACCGGTAGATTAGGTGTGTCTAGATCCTGATTTCACACTGACACACACGGATAGATGAAAATTGGTTTTGACGTTCTTTTTTTATTTTATTTTAATCACTTCAAGGCAATAAAGCCACTAAGACGAAAGGGGTTATTGATTGTGAAAGAAATAGGACAATAAAGGAACAGGATTCAAGAAAACAGAAGATAACGATTGAAATTGCATTTAAACTTTTGACGATTCTAGGTGACAGGAAAGCAAGAAACCGGAAGAGATTTCCACAGTCGAGAAGTGCGAGGACAGAAGCTATTAGAATAGAACTTACCGTTACGTATAGCTATTTCAACAGTAAAAGGATGAGACCGAGCAGCCAATCTAGTAGCACGCTTAAATTCAAGCGGTTGAGGTATCAATGAAAGCGCATTAGAACAACAGCCATGTAAATATTTATAGAAAAGAGAAAGGGAATCCACGTCACGAAGGATGGGAAAGTGACTGGCGTCGAGATGCCAGATTACGATTGATAACACAACACACCGAGAATCAATCATTTCAATCATTTCACCCCAATCATGGCAATAAAGCCGCTAAGACGCAAGGGGGTTATTGAATGTAAAAGATTGAGAGAAGGCAATAAAAGGACAGATTTCAAGAAATCAGTTGATAGCAAAGCAGAAAGACAGAAGAAAGTTCTACAAGCCAGAAGTGGAAAAGAAGACGATGTCAGCATAAAATGTTTACAACTAGCAATTTCAACAGTGAAACTTAACTGCCAATTTACCACTGCGCTTGAATTCGTGAAGCTGAAAGAGGAAATCTCATCAGAACAATTACCGTAAAATCATTGAGGAGAAGCAAATAAAAATAACGATACGACGGTTGGAAAGTGACTAAAGCCTGGATGTCAGATAAGGACAAATAACATTGAAGGCACTTTTTTGGATTATGTTAAGAACCTCTAGACCAGATGTAACAGCAATATTCGATGCGTGGTCGAATGGTAAACTTATAAATGTGTAAGATAGATTCTGGCGGGAAAAATAGTCTAGTTCGACATAGTGAACTGACTATCCTGGCAACAGACTTAGTAATATATTCAATAAAATCATTCCACTTCATGTCAGTGGAACACGTGAAACCAGGATGATGCAGGGAGTAGCTATCCTGGAAGTTAGCAACAGCTATGATATTAAACAAAAAAAGCTTTAAGCTGCTTAACAGAGAGCAATTTTAGAAGCGTTAAAATTTAATGGAGCACTTCTCGTCTCGGTTTACTACTAATTGTATGTCATTTTCGAGATCAGGTGCCAATTTGATTTTATCGAACCCTTTCTATTAAGAATAAAGGGTAAATAGTTGTGGTCTTTAGTATAGATTCCGAGTCGGAACTGACTATATCAGGAAGGTCTTTGATGAAATAATGAACAGATTGGATCCAAAAATAGAGCTCTGTTAATGCAAAATGATCTAGAGAGGTTGCCGTTCAAGATAACTTTCTTTGCGAGATTTGATAAGAAAGATATAATCAATTGAAAGAAATGGCAAGGAATACCATGACACTTTAACTTGTGAAGAACTATAAGATGTCAAATCCTATCAAGCACCTTCGAAATATCTAAAGCAACAGCTGGAGCTTTTTATGAGTACAAATCTAATCATTAACAGACAAAAAATGGATAAGGTTTCTATGAGATGTTTCCATATATTAACAATACAATCCCAGTTAAAAATCGGCTGCTGCATGAGTTTACGATCGCTAAATTTTATGTTAATTATTGTTAACTCCGCTGAAATATCAGCAGTGATCAAACGAGAACACCAATTCTCGTTTGATCACTGATGTTAAGCCGTGTCGATCCCGGCCAGTACAATCTGCTCCACAAAACAACAGTTATTGGGAAGAAACTGTCCGAATGGAACTTAAATTATTACTAATGGAATACGAAGGGAGTGGGGATAATTCATCGTTGGGTACTTGTTATGGCCGGTCCCATCTGCAAATGTCAGGGCTGGAAGAACCAAGGAACGTACACTTGCCATGGAAATAAGGATAGAGTAACAAGAGTGTTGTTACTTTTCGTGTATAGGAAAGGGGTTGCAGAGTGGAAAATAATTTATCGCTCACAAAGCAGTGTAAAGCATTGAATTTTGCAAGCCTGTCCTTTGCCCATTGATCAACCAAAGAACGGATGTGTTGCTGTGATCCTATACTTCATAGTAAAATCTACAAGAAGTTAGTGAATGTTTTTACTTTTCTGTCTTTGTTTATTTCTTTGGGGGCGTATCTCATTTTAAAATATAGACGATCATGCCTATTCACAGATTCTGTGAATGACTATGACTTCTTGAGAAAAACAGGGGAGTGGTTTTCCTGTTCTCTTGTTGCTTTCTCCACTGTTTTGAATTAATACTTCACCTAGTTTGGTTTTGTGATGTCAACGAACACTCGTTACCATTTTTGTTATGTCAACGAATACTCGTTGTCACTTTCGTAATGCGTAGTAGAATCTTTGTAATCGCAGATACAACTATAGCAACGCCGTTGAACAATACTGGTGTCAGACGCCTTTGTATAACACTCTCACTAATAGTACTCGCTCAATAATAAAAAGTAACCACCGAATAGTGATCCGAATACTAATCCGTATAGTGATCAGTATATAGAAATAATATAGTGAATAGTATAGAGAATAGCGATCCATATAATAATAGAGGATAGTGTAGAAAGAGTAGTCTGTATAGTAATAGAGGATAGAATAGAAATAGTGATCAGTTAGATGGCACGTACAATTCCCATATATACATTTCCTTTACCATCACGTGATCTACTTATCCACAAATGGGATCACCTGTGTTTGCTCTATGGGTATCTGTGTTCAAACTCCAGTGTCGGCAGTTATATATTCCTATATAATAGTTGGCTGTCAGCCAAGTTAGACAGCTCAGTCTACCCTGCTGTTTATGGGTTCATGACATTCTCCGGGGCATGATGGTGAATGCAATAGACTAGGCCGGAATTTGACCAGACGCCGTTACTCTAGCCGCACATCATCATATTAATGATAGAGCGTCTATAAAATTATGCAATAACAAATGAAACGTAAGAATATTATAACTTTAATAACTTAGAAAAATCTATTATTACATGAAAATTAACTGCAGATACCATGAAACCATTACATTAGGCCGGCGCTTTCTGGAGAAAATATATCCAATGCCCAAGGACGAGAAGAACGATGAATATTGAAAGAGAAAAATATACGAAACCAAAGAAAACTTCTAATGTATCTACGAGAGAAAGAGAGAGACACACAGAGAGAACTTTTTTTTTCATAAGAGTTATACCAAGTAACGCTTAATTAACTTCTCTCTATGCTGGGGCCGCTAATAAAGAAAGAAAGACAAATGATAACATGTCTTCAACTGCAACAGCAACAGCAGTTTCAGCCTAACCAGTCAAGGTTATGTTTTTTATGGATCTAAGTTTACTCCAGAAAATTGTTCTACGAGACAATTATGAGTAAAAGCATTGGTTTGTGAATTTGGTGACATAGTGGTTGTGAGTTCAATCTCTGGTTATTGCTTGCCCGTTTCCACTGTGTGCAAGTACATACTGTACTTGTACTCAGTGTAAACGGGCGAGCAATAACTGAACAGTACTAAATAAAAATGAGAACGAGACTATATCACTAAACATGAAGAGTAGGACGAGAACTTTCTACACTCGTAGATTAAACAAAGGGTTCACTTCAGAACTTCATGTAGTTTAGCCAGATCGGTATACACCTGAGGCCGGAAACATTGTGATAAAAACAACACAGATGAAGACAATGGTTCGAATAATGCAAATAGTGTAAATAATGATAATTCCTCATCCCAGAAGTTAAGGCAAAAATTATCTTTATCTCTCTCTCTCTCTCTCTCTCTCTCTCACTCTCTCTCACACACACACACACACTCCACTCTATGAGTTTCTTACTCGCTCATTCAGTCACTCACGATCCTAATAAAAAAAAATAAAAGAAACGGATGCTTTCTGGTACATTTGAGTCCTTGCAAGCGACCAAAAGTGACATTAAATGCCACGACTCAAATTTAGATACGGTACGTCGATTTCATTTTCCGCCACTGTTACCATTTTAAGTTACGCGTAAATACGTGTCAGATATAAATAGTCAAATATAAGTTACGAAGACTGGTTACGTTAGGGTGTTTTTATTTGCAAGGGCCTTTTTAAATTTTATAAAACAGCATTCAATTGTGACATGTTCTCTTTAAAAAAAAAAACGAGAAAATATCACAATTGAACATTATAGATGTGCACTAATGGAAAGTATGATCTCTATAATTTTCTGTTTATCAGTTTGGATAAAAGAGAACATTTAAATAACATTAATTAATATTTTTTTGAAATAATGTTTATCAGTTTGGATAAAAGAGAACATTTAGAGAAAATTCAGAAAATTCGTATGCGGAGTAAATAGCGAAATCTTTACGTGAACCACTGTCCATCTATTTTTTTTTATAAATATTTGTTCAACAGAGGAAGCTTAGTGTTTCTTTGTTTTTAATTATTTCACTCCAAACAAGGTGGAAATGGCCACTAGTACACAGGAGGAAATGAAAGTGAAAGTGAAAGAGGATTGAGATAAATGGGATTCAAGAAGATGGTAATTTAAATTTTTGAATACTGTTGTAATAAGCAAGCATGTAGACGGAAGGGAGTTTCACATGTGGGATGTGCGAGAAAGGAAATTGTTGGAGTAGAAAAGGAAGTTGCATTTAGGTAATTCAACAGTAAAAGGGTGGGACCTAGATTCAAGTCTAGTAGCGCGCTTAAATTCATTTTGGCGAGGCGTCAGGGAAAAAAAACCTCGCCAAAGAAGTTGCCATGAATATATTTGTAGAAAAGACAGGGGGAAGCCACGTCACGGCGGTGAGAAAGTGATTGAAATCGGGATGCCTGGTTAGGATCGATTACATTACATATCCTTCTTTGGATTTTGTCATGAATCTCAAGATGCACTGTAGGAACACCAGACCAGATAAGGTAACAGTATTCAATGCACGGACAAATGGTAGATTTTTAAATCTACAAGATAGATTCTGGCACGACGCAGTGGCCCAAATTTCCTTTTCAGTAGATGCAACTATTGAATCGATGTAGTAATTCTACTTCAAGTCAATGGAAAATTTGAGACTAAAATGGCAGAGTGTGTTTCTCTCCCTGGTGTCTAGCGTCAGCCATATTGCTGGCAGACAGAGAAGGTTATCTATGGTGGTTAAAAGAAAGCAGTTTTGTTTTGGAAGTAGCCAAATTTACAAGCCAGTTAACCAATATTTACTATTGATACAAGAGTAAATGGTAATGTCATCTGCATAAATAACTAGTTGGTCACTGATGACATCGGGGAGATCATTGACGAATATCAGAAACAGTAAGAATAGAGCCATGGGGTCACCCGCGTTTTTTTGTGAAAGGGTCTTGATGCGACCCCGTTAGATATCACTCAGATTAGGTCTCCTTTGGCAAAGTTAAACTTAAGGAGCGATAGCTTCGACCTCAACTTCCAGACTATCCTATCCAAGTACGAATTGCTACAAATTCTACAAACCTTGTCATAGGATCTGCGACAATTATTTCTAGTATAGAAATAATTAGAATATAAGATCCGCTAATAAATAAAATGAGAAAATTTACAAAGTCTTCAAACGCAGCAGCAGACAAAATCATGAGCAGCAAACAGACAACTGGAGTAACCTAATCTGCAGGCAAGTTATCCTTAAAGCTAAAGGTTAACTACAGCAAATTGGCCGAGTGGATTAAGGTGTTAGTTTGTGAATATGGTGATTGTGTGTCCAATCCTTGTATCGGGCAGTGTGTATCTGCACTCAATGGAAATGGACGGGCAATAAATAACAAGATTAAATAAAGTGGACAGTTCAGAATGTCCCGTAGTTTACGCAGGTAGATATACACCTGACGAAGTCCGCCTTATCGTTGTAATAAAAACAACTTGTCGTCCTATCTCCATAATGCAATTAAATATAAATAATCTCTCAAGGGTGGATAAGGACAAAAAATGATTATTCCAGATTTCTTACATTATTTATAATGTAAAAAATCGAGAATAATCATTTTTAACGTTTTTTCTTCCCTTAAGGTTTAAAATTTCGTGAAAATGCGCATTATGCAAAAATAATTACGCTAGAAATTGCTTCACCACTTCACGATGAGTCATATTATTTCTTATCCATATATTTCCTCCCCAGTTTGTCTTAATATATTTATATATTATGTATATATATATATATATATATATATATATATATATATATATATATATATATATATATATATATATTTATGCATGTTTCATTAAATAATATAGACAAGTTTTGACTATTTACATTATGTAAATTCTTTTCATATCGACTGATAAGCTTAATAACATTATCATTAAAAGAAGAAAGAAAATCACATATTACATAAGGACAGAATTATGGGTTCAGTATTGGGTCCGACATTTAGCAATTTCTACACGTCGAACCTCGAAAATAAGATATTTACAGATTTAAAAAAGCCATCCATCTACCTAAGTTCAATTCTATAGCAATTATAAAAAATCTAATACATCGTGCAGAAACTAATTCATCCATAAAAAACATTTTTACAATGAACTTAAGAATATAAAACAAACACTTAATAATAGCTTTCCAAACTATATAGTTGATGAACAAATCAGATGCTTTCTTCGAAGTTTCAATACTAAGCAAATAGAACGTAATACTGCTTCTACTAATCCCAAACATATTAATCTCCTATATCGTAATCAAATGCATACTAATTAGGAACAAGATTAAAATATACTAAAAAAATTAGTAAATACTAATATATCTACAACAGATCCTAACAAAAAATTAAGTTAATCATATACTACACTAAATCTAGTATATCCAACTCAATTATTCGCAATGATTTTTCCCCCCACACCCGTTTAGCAATTTGCAAAAAACCAACATAGTTTACAAATTCAAGTGCCCTTTGGGAGATTGTATCTCCAACGGATTATATATTAATATTTATGTTGGTCACACCACGAACTCGCTTTCACGACGCTTGACACTACATTTGAATGATAACTCTAACATTTTTTTAGACATTTAAAACAACGTGCCTGGCCACATAAACAATTCCGAAAAATCCTCGTTGAAAACACAGCTATACTTAAACATGAAAACAATAAACAAAAACTAAAAATTCTTGAAGCTATATACATAAAACAGTTGAAAGCTAACTTGAACATAATAAACTATGAAATCTCCACAAACATTATAAAATGCCTATAATTTATAACAGAAGCCATTGGTTTATACCAACGGCTTCACATATAATACTTCTTGTTAAATAGACAAAACTTGTCTATATTATTTAATGAAATATGCGTCAATGAAAAAAAGCTGTCTAAATATATATATATATATATATATATATATATATATATATATATATATATATATATATATAATATACTCTTTTTAAAAGGTGCCTTTCTGAATCCATACTAAAATTCTGTACAGCCTTGACAGATTATTTACATTTAACTACTTTATGGAGATAGAACGATACAATTGTCAATCAGTCATTTTCAATTGCTTCAAATTTCATAAGCTCAAATAAACCTATTTCAAACGAAGAATTTCACTTTATTTGTTGTTTTCATTAAATAAATAGTATAACAAGTACATACCAAACTATTTCTCATTTATGTAATTGCAAATGGATGTCTGTAAAAGTGTGTGTTTTATTTGTTTTGTTTTGTTTTTTCTTTTTCGATTTAGTATCCAAATTTTCCAGTTTCATTTTGCTTATTCTAAACACAGGCAGAAATATCGGAAAAGAAAGGAAAGAATCGTGAATGAAGGACAGAAAGAAGAAATGAATGAAAGCATAGAAGAAGGGGCTCGTCGTAAAGGATTTTGCTGGAAGCTCACAAGAAGTGGTTAAAAGCAAGCAAAAAAGGAAAGAGAATAAAAAGAAAAGAAAAGAAAAGAAATAGAAAAAGAGGAAATACAGTTCTTTTTGTTTTTTTTTTTTTTTTTTTTTTTTTTGTGTGTGTGTGTGTGTGTGTGTGTGTGTGTGTGTGTGTGTGTGTGTGTGTGTGATTAAAAGAAATACATATAAAATAATTAATTTCTTTAATTTTTTATTTACTTTTTTTTAACTTTTAACGCGCTGAGCATTCGATTTTATCTGAGGAGCATTCTAATTTTTCAATTACCTAAGTCACTTAAAAATTCTTGTCACGTTGCAGCTTTCGAACATATTTAACTCGATCGTCTGCAATATCATGTCTCCAGCATTTCACAATGACCGTATTAAAGTTTCTGGGATGTACAATCCAAGCTAAGAAACCACTCAGTGAAATGAATATTATTGTATAAAAACCAAGAGCAGAAGTAAGATGGAATCTACATTTAACCATTCCAAAAAGCACCCTTACTGTCTTTTGCAAGATTGACACTAGG
The DNA here is from genome assembly GCA_903632075.3 of Acanthosepion pharaonis. Classification (NCBI taxonomy): domain Eukaryota; kingdom Metazoa; phylum Mollusca; class Cephalopoda; order Sepiida; family Sepiidae; genus Acanthosepion; species Acanthosepion pharaonis. The sequence goes on from CAHIKZ030001813.1 coordinate 2,541,485, forward strand.
AACCAAATCATTTGAATCGTATTATGAAATTTAACATTAGAAAAATTCATTTGAGTATGTTACGATAAAATCATTATTTTATTCGAATATATGGAAACCGAGAAATTGTTTAAAAGTTTTTGAGGTTAAAAGTGTTGCGATGAAAATCGGACGAAACAGAAAGTGAGTGCACAGAAATCAAAATAATTGAAATTTAATCAAATGTTTTTTCGTTGATCATTGCATGTATTTATTTTAATTTTTCACGAAAAAATGTAACTACTAAATTTTCTTTAATTTAAATTTTCTCGCTAATGAAATCTCAATCAATTGAAAATGTTTTGAAAGTCATTCTCCATAATGAATATCATAAAAACACTCACCGGGGTCTAAATCGATAATTTTGAAATTACTAAATAAGGTAAAATCTTTTTTGTTTGGAAACTTTTTAGCTTCATTTTTTTTTTTTTAATTATTTCTGATTTATGACATGTAAAAATATTCACGCTATAATATTTTAAGTTTTTCAAAAATTGAATCGAGTTTTTAAAACTTTTTTAAATGTTTCGAAAGTTTTGTTTTATTCTCTACGTTATCGTGCCTGAACTTTTTTTCATTAAATAATAATAATGTTTTATTACTACAGAATAACATAACGTATTCATTAATAACAAGCTGCGAAATTAAAGTCATTGTAATTTGCTTCAATTCTGAGTAGCGATTTATTTCGGCAATTATGAACACAATAAAAATTACATTCAGATTTTTTTTTTTATTACAGGACACCTTAATATAAAATGAAAAGGTAACTTAATAAAAAATAAATTAGTGCTCAGAAAATAATGATCTATTAACAGAAAGGATATAAAACCAGGTGTATTTCTTTACATATGAGAGTCTAACGGAAAGAATCTACAAACAAAAGTAAGTTAAATGTATTTCATATATTGTTATCATTATCGGAAAATAATGAAATTTTGCCAGAAAACATATAAAAGAAAATGTATTTATTAAACTCTTAAGGTGTTTGAAAAATAGTGACCTCCTGCAAGAAAGGATATTAAAACAAATGTAAATAAGATTTATTTAAAGATTAACATGTTCAGAAAGTAATGACACATTACCAGAAAGGATCTACAAACAAATGATGAGATATTTTTTTAAAAATCCCACTTCCTTTTTCATTTGTTATTTCTCCTCTTGTTGAGAAAGGACACGGACGTTTCCGAAAATTCTGATTTTAAAAATCTTTCTTATCATGCTCCCAATTAGTCAAAAGACCTACTAATATATAATGAATTTTATTATCAATATTATTTTCCCCCCACCCCCGTTTAGCAATTTGCAAAAAACCAACATAGTTTACAAATTATCAGTCTTATTATCAATATTATTATTTTTTTTTTTTTTTTATCTCTCAATTTCTTTCTTTCAGTGGTTTATATATATATATATATATATATATATATATATATATATATATATATATATATATATATATATATATATATATAAGAGAGAAACTGCAAAGGTTTTGGTTATAATGTGGATTACTTTTAATGTATATATTATATTTTATTCTTTATATTTTTGCTACACGTAGCTCCGGTCTCATGAACTTCTTCAGGCAAATTAATAGGAATCAATTTTTAAAGGAATAAATTTCCCTTATGTTCTTTTAATGATTCATTGTTCATTTTCTGTATTTGTAGTGAGCCTTGATCTCATTTCAGGACTGTTGGAAAAGTCAATTTAATCCGATGAAGTCATAATATACGGAACGCGTCACACAAAAAACTTTTAGCATGTTATCATACATTTCCCCTTATATATTTTCGTAGACGGACCCTCCAGAAATCACTTCGTTCACTCGTCAACAGATATCAGCAGTTTATATAAAGTGAAAAAGTTTTCATGTGACGCATTTTGACCTTTAGGACACATTGGACTAAATTGATGTTTACGACATGTTTAGTAATGACACAGTCACTACTTCGTTATACGAAAACCTACAAGTAGAATCGCCTGCCACCTTAATTTTACGTAGGTGTAAAAAATTTCCTCAAGAGAGCGCACAGGAATTAATTCTTTCGTCATCTTTTCGTTAAAGAACTCACAACGTGAAACAGATATTAGTTAATAAAGGTTTTCCGAACTAACTCATCGATCACCAAATTAAACTATTTCTTTATAAAGTAACCAATAGCAAGACTGAGCATACAGATAAAAACAATAACATTTTTTATAAAAATTAAATACACGTTAACTACAAGCAAGAAGAATTATCCCTTAGAATCATTGTAAAGAAATGTACATCTCAACTTGACCAGAAAATTAAATTATCTATTATTAAAAATTTAAAACAGCAAGCCTTATTGCCAACAACAACTCACCTGCAAGATTCAAATTACAGAGAACCAATATTATTTATGAATTCACACATCCTTTAAAGAACTTCTTGATCAAATGAAATCTATGAATAATTATGTTAGACATACCACTACACGAAAAAATTCGCGTTACATCTCTCTGGCCGTAGCTCAAATAGAACTCATTTAAACACACACAGAAACATGGCAAACTCCATCCGCACCATACTCGTCAAAAATGCAGCTATAATAGACTCATCCACGTGTAAAACATGCTAAAAATAATAGAAGCATTAGTAATAAAAAGAAATAACAACAAATATGTACACAGCCACAATCTGTTGACCGTGTTTGGAAATAAAAAAAAAAGAACATCCTTGATAATGATTAATAGAAAAGGCGAAAGGCGCTCTGGTATATAGAACATTCGAACAGTTTTTATACACTACCCTGTAAGAAACTTCAGTTAAAATGAAAAATGTTAGATTGATAAATGTTTCCTATTTATTTTTTATCTCATCATTATCTCGGATTCCGATCCATATTTGATCCCAACTCATAAATATATATATTCATTGCACTGAATATTGAGTTAATATATTACATTGAATATTAAGTAAATGGCGAAGTAATATTGAAGCATATGATTAAATGTGACAAGAAATGGGCCCCCAAAATAACTTGATCATAGCTTCTACTTATGATTTTACGCACCTAAAAAATATATATACACGTAGATGTATGCATAAATGTTTGTATTGATGTTCTTGAATTGTGGAATTTTAAAGTCTTTAAATCAGAAAATAAAGACGACTTATCTTGTAGGAAAAGATGATTTTGCTATTGAAATGAAACTTATAGTATCTCTCCTTTCAATGAAATATTAAATTAAGTAAATTTTAATGTTAGGCATAAAAAAAGTAGGAAATGTCAGTTTATGCTGTCTTGTTCTAGCAAATACATATATTATATTTATATTGCTTTGGTATTGTTATGTCTATATTTCTGAGATGAGGTATTGTGACTATTTACATTGTACGGACTGTTGTCCTCATCTTTATTGCAATATTCACGACATTTTGGCCGTTGTACGCTCCAGCTTTCTTCAGGTGATATACGTTGGAATTTCGGACCAAACCATTTATTTCGTTTACCGGGGCAGATTGTTCTAGTTCCACGTGCCATGCCTTTTCTGGATATTTCATTTAGTTATTTCCCTTTAGTAACTCAAATCTGCAAGTTTCGTTCACTTTTGCTGTGGCCAAGTCAACCAACGCTTTTATCCACTGGGCCATGACACCTGAAGAAGGCCGAGGATAACAGTCGGAACAATGTAAATAGTGTAAATAGATAAATTTTTATATTCATTAATTCGGTATCTTTCGCTTCGCTGACGACAAACTGATCATATTTCAATTCTTAATTGCTTCTTAAAAAGTAGCATTTAAAATGCTACTTTTATTAGAAAATATATTCAGTTTAAATACGGGATTAAAATGGCCGACAAGCAGAAAGGGAAATCAGACCTCATGACGTAGATGTCTATTGCAATTTTATGCTAATGGGGTACGGACATGTGGGCTTGTATATTTTAATTCAATAACAGGTTCAAAATATTTCTATCAGTTTTTTTTAAGCTTTAAAAAATAATTCTATTTATTATTTTTTTTTAATTTACAAAAAATTGGATAAAATCTTATAATTATTTGTCATTTGTTGGGAGGTGTTAACAAATTGACGTTTTTTCTTCTTCTTGCCTCCAACTTTGATTTTATTGTTCAGAGCAGGTTGCCCAGACTAAGTAGGCACGGAATGCATTATTCCAACGTCTTATTTCAAACACAGTCAAATTTTGTGTGTATGTCCTTGTTGTGTATGAGTATATGTGTAGATTAAATGGCATAGCATATGTAGTTCACATACGCATAGCACAGACGCGTGCATATACAGGGTGCGATAGATAAATTGTCGTCTAACTTATGCTAACATTCCATTTTAACAGATATATTTACTAAAAATTACACAGAAATATCTTGAAATACTCAAAAGTAAATTTATTCAATAAGATCGATATTGGCTATATTCACGGCCTCCAGGCGACTTCTGAATCTCCTGCGACTCTTCTGGACAGTTTCCTTGTTTAAGTAGATTAATGCTACCATAATCCTTGCCTTCAGTTCATCTTTGGTGTTACAAAGAGTTTTGCTGGACTTTTGCTCAACTGCACCCAACACATGATAAACAAGTGGATTGCAATCTGAGGAGTAAGGCGGCCAGATGTAAGAGGTGATGTAGTCGCAGAAATTGTCTGACAGCCATGACTGGGTTCTCCTGCTTGTGTGGTATGGTGCAGAGTTCTGTTGCCAGACATAGGGTATTCCAAGTGCCAGCTTCATGACCCAGAGTAGCACTAACTCCTTAAGGCACTTTATGTAGTTCTCCGTGTTGAGTCTGAGGCTCTGTGGGAACATGAACGGGAACATGACGTCGCCATCACTAGTAATCACTCCAAACACCTTCGTAATCACCACTGGACTCATCCTAACTCTTTCCGAATCCTCTGCAGATTAACACCTAAACTCTCTGAAATGTTCGTAATGAAGCTTCCGGTGCGAATACCAAGCAGTACAGCACGCCGTTTTCAAATTTCTGGCAAAGTGAATTGCTTCATGGTGCTCTTTTTCTCACAGACGATCCTCGACTGACCCTATTATAGTGTGCAGTTATAAAATTATAAACAAAGAACGCGTATGCACAAAATTAATATATAAAATGGCGACAATTTAGACATCGCACCCTGTATATTACATACAAGCATGAAAAATCACATGCAAACTCTGTGTGACGGACAGATAATTATCTATTTTTTTATAATGTACACTTCTGTTCAGAAGTTTGAAGCAAGCCCCCAGAATTAATATTGGATGAATTTGAAAACAGAGTGAGACCTTTCTATCCCCAAAAAATGAAAAAGAGCTCTGTCTATATTTCTGAGATGAGATATTATAATTATTTACGTTGTTCGGACTGTTGTCCTCATCATATTCGCGACGTTTAGGCCGTTGTATGCTCTGGTCTTCTTCAGGCATTTTTTGAATTCAACCTTTTATTTCGTCCACCGGATTATATTGTTCTAATTTCACGTGCCATGACTTTTCCGGATGTCACAGTATCAGTTATCTCCCTTTAACTCAACTCTGCAAGTTTGCTTTTTTTTTTCTTTTTTTTTTTCACCTCTTCTATAGTCAGGTATTGAACTCACAACGCTTTTATCTACAAGGACATATATCTCAGTGAACTTTTGAACTGTAGTGTAGATTATAGCTGAAACAAAGCAAAAAACAAATATATAAAAAAGCAATTGTGTTTCGGGTGAAGCCTTAACCTAAAAATGATGAAAGTATTCAACTCTAGATCTCCACCTAAAATACCTAATGCCCAGTGGCCTTTTATATCAAATTCTTGCTATCGATTGACTCTATGTTACAATGCCATACAGCACGTTATCGTATTTTACTAGTTGATAAAATCGTTATACCAATTTATATGACTGTCAGAGACAAAGTGTAGAGCATCTCTTTAAATACATTTATGAGCGTATTTTTTTCTGATGGTCTTCTGCTAAACTGTTTCTCACGTATGATCCGTGGAGGGTACTCAACAATTCTGTACGACAAAAAATAAAACCGATCAAAGATCAAAAAAACTCTGGAAGCAAAAAGGTCACTTATACTTACAATCAGAAAGAAACGGTTTAAATTACTGTTCAATACATAATGATGAAAGCGGGTTTGGAGAATTTGATACTCACATGACATATTGAAGGCAAGAGAGACAGAGGGAAACAGCTAGTAACCTGCCTAATTAGCTTTTGTAAATTGATAGCAAAAACAGGGGCTGCCAGGAATAGTTAGTAGAGAAACAATGCTAAGAACTAGAAGGTTAGGAACTTGTGGTGATCCATAATAAACCACAACCCAAAGGGACACGGCATTTAAAAAGAGTTCAATTTACAAAATAAAAGTAATATTTCTGGGTAAAACAGCGTCTAATTCATCGGTAATCTACATTATAATGATCCGATTTTTGTTTGTGGGTGAAGTTGCTTGTTACAGTAAAAGCGGCATTAATCGTATTCATCTAGATTTATGCTAAGGTAATATTAATAAAACAAAATATTATTAATTTTACAAAAATATTAATAAAAATGTTATTATTAATTTATACAAAAATATTAATAAAACAAATATTCATCTATTTTGTAAAATATTATTATTAATTTATACAAAAAATATTAATAAAACAAATATTCATCTATTTTGTAAAATATTTTTATTAAATACAAAAATTAATAAAACAAATATTCATCTATTTTGTAAAAATATTATTATTAATTTATACAAAAAATATTAATAAAACAAATATTCATATTGTAAAACAAATATTCATCTAAATAAAGCTATTCATCTATTTCAATTTATTAATTTATACAAAAATATATTAATAAAACAACATTCATTAAAATAATATTTTTTCTGTGTTTGTTGCAAAAACCGAAAATCAGAAAATTTAAAGAGAAAAAGAAGTAAAAATATACTTAATACATAAATAATGATTTCCATAAAACAAATATTCATCTATTTTGTAAAATATTATTATTAATTTATACAAAAATATATTAATCTTTTATTTATTCGAATTCCAGTCGAATCCATTACATTCTCTTACATGGTAATACCCTTGGGAAAGGTATGAATCCTCTTCTTCTCCCACCCAAATATGGGTAAATAACAGGACAGTTTCTATAGCCCTGGATGGCAACTGGTCTACCGCAGAAAAAAATGGCAACCTACTGCGGTAAAAAATCTGCCTCGACAGTCATGTATCGAAAGATACATGATCGCCTAAACGTGTATTACTCACGGCACATAACTGACTGACTATGTAAAAAAAAAGTACTTTTCTAAACAAGTACGAAGTCTGATCAAAAAGTATCGGTACTATTGCTCTGGTAATGGACTATGGTACTATGCTATGGTACGCAGAATGAAGCTGCTTGACACAAATAGAGCTTGAACACTGTCGCACAAGAATACTAAGTTATAACGTTTTCGCTCGCTTCTGTTGTTTATAGCAGCGCCTGGAAGGTAAGTGTGTAGAGTATCGTCGTCTCACCACACCACAGAAGTTCCATCAGTGACCATGGCTTGAGCAGCAGTTTTTAGATAAACACAACATTACCCTGGCCCCAAAACTAACATATTCCCCAGGTCTCGTTACATTTCCTTTTTCCAAACATCAATTCAAGTGGGATATGATTTTGAAAGGAACAAAATTTCTAGACGTCGAGGAAGTCCAAAAGAATGCGACTGCTTGATATCCTAGAAACGGAATTCCAGGAATACTTCCATCACTGGAATCAACGCTGGATAAAGTGTGTCTTTAGAAGGGAACTACTTCGAAAGAGATTAGACGCCATATTAAAGCTTGTTGTAGTTTTCATTTCATAGCACCACTCTTGATACTTTCTGATTAGAACTCGTATATATTCAAATTTTATTTAACACAAGACTGCTGCTGATTAAGTTTTACAAAATACCGTTAATAACATAACTCTAATTGGTGTTAGGTTAATTACACATTCATTCTTATTTATATAAGTATTGCTTCCAAATAAATATGATCATTTCTTTACTGCCTGTCATCGGCATAGCTGATGCTAAACTGCAAGATAGCAACACTCTACGCCTCCTTCGGCTCACGTTTTCTACTGACATGAAGTGGAGTAATTATATTGAATCAACTGCTGCGTCTACTTCTAGGAAAGTTGGTTCTCTATGTCGTTCCAGACATTTTTTCTCGTCAGAACCCTTGATCCAAATTTATAATTCTACCATTCGTCCGTGCTTTGAATACTGCTGACATATCTGGTCTGATGCTTACGTCTCGAAATTCTTGACAAAATTCAAATAATGATCTGTGATGTAATCGATCCTGATATGGTATCTCATCTTCGTTCACTTTCTCAACGACGTGATTTGGTTTCCCTCTGTCTTTTCTAAACATATTTTCATTGCAACTCTTCTGGTGAGCTTTTTCCTTAGTGTCTAGACTACATGAATTTAAGTATACTACTAGATTGGCAACTATGTCTTACCGTTTTACTGCTGAACTAGCTAGATCCAACCGCCATTTCTATTCTAAAAGTTTCTCTTCGAATGGAACTCCCTTCAGATTTCTTGCTTCAGTACCACCAAGAATCTTCAAAAATTTAAATGCAATTTAAATCGCTATCTTCTGTCTTCCTGAACTCTGATTGGCCTTTCTTCACGTCTCCTCACCTTGCCTGGGGTGAAATGATGTTTTAAATATTGTTAGTCCTATAAATAAGACGTGAGTTAATACTGATCTTAAGTGCCGCCTTCGACGACCTTTAAAGTATTTTATTTGCTTTTAGTTAACATATTACAGTTATATGTTTGTATCAGTGTTGACATGAATGGCTACAATAAAGTGTATCTTTTTCAGATGTTGCAAGTTTTAATATAGATTTAAACTAGAAAACTAACTTTTTCCAGGCTATTTATCAATAACGATATTAGTTTCGCTTCTGAAACTAATATCATTGGCCGCTTTTATTGTTTGTCCAAAGACACTTTGATTGGAGACAATATTCAACACGAACTCAAGTCAACTGTAAGCCATCTTTATGACCTCATTCGTGGTGAGGCTTGTAAATGGCAGCAACATTGGTAACCGCAAGGGATTTAGCAAACCGGAAAATGGCAATCAATCGTCTCCTTTTCTGACAGTCAGAGAACATTCAGTTTAGAATCCGACCGTCAACACCGGTGTCGAGATTTCTAAAATGATGTGTCGCTAATGTTATTGATTTTTCACCACGGCTCATCAATCTTTGAGAGTTCATTATCTTTTAAATCTTTCTTTCTTTCTTTCTCTCTCTCTCTCTCTCTCTCGCTCTCTCTCTCTCTCTCCTTCTCCCTCTCATGAAGTAATGTTCATATCGTTTTACCAAAATACCAAGTGGATGAAAACAGAAATCACATGTGGACATGTAATTTAGACACAGATATTCACCGCTCAGCATGACAATTGTGTGCATTTAATTTCTTGACAACTACTAGTGTGCATAAAAATTGGCAAAGGATTTTTCTTTCATTAGCATCGTTGTCCTATTTGTTTTTATTTTAGTTCATCCAACACAAGGCCCAAGAGCCATTCAAGGTAGAGTGTTACTAAGTGAGATTGTTGTAAGGTAGAGAGAAGTAGGATGTAAGAAATATATATAATGAAGACATGTAGGATTGATATTGTTTGACTCTACTTGAAAAGCTGAAGATTACAGGGATCGGAAAAGATTTTCCCGGAAGCGTGTTCCACCAAGTTATTGTTCTGTAGAAGAAACTGAGCGGAACTTAATCTTTACTAAGGGAATACGATGTGAATGTCTGAGGTGGCGGAACTAAGGAATGTAACTCGTTAAAATATTTTCGGTAGTAACAGCGATAGTGTAGTTATAGCGATCAGAGGCTAGCAACGTTTCATCTGTGGTTACTGGATGGAAAAGAATTCATCACTAACAAGGCCATGTAATTACTTTTGAACTCTATCAAGGCTGGACAGTGAAGACTGTGCTGCAAAAAATATGGCAGCAAAACTCCATTTCTTGGTCTGATCTAACTCTTGTAAATTTAGAACATTGTAGCAGAAGTTAGTTATTTTTGGGAACGATACAAGGAACCGATCATTTTTCCAGCATCTTTAGCGATGACATGAATATATGAGTTTCATTTGAGGTCTGGGGTGAGCTCTAAAACTAATCGCCGCTCGAGGCTAGGAGCTTTATTTAGATTATGGCCGCTCATCAAGATTGGAGCAAATCATTTTAGCTAAAATAATTAAAAAGGCTAAGGATATAGAAAATAAATACACATATAAACCCTTTGATCTGAGCACCAATCGAAGTATTTAGTATCATTTAAAGAAGAAAACACGCTTGCCGCCTTTTCGAGTTAAAACATTTATTGTTATATTGTAAAAAAATTAGATAGATAGATAGATAGATAGATAGATAGATAGATAGATAGATAGATAGATTGTACTTCGCCAAAAACTGTTGACCAGGGTATATCTAGAAGCAGTCTTTGTAATTACTGTGCTCGATATTAAGAGATAGAAAATTAATAAATATGATTAAAATTAAATGTTGACTTAACTTGTCTCTAACTGAGTTTCGAGAAATTATATCCATTCTTCAGGAGACTTGATAGTAAAACTGGAATTGTTTTCAGAAATCACAAATCCCTTACATCTCCGAGTGTTGATCATCATTAAAAATCGCCCTCTCTCTTTCTCCTCTCTCTCTCTCTTTCTCTCTCTCTCTCTATTTCTCTTCATTTCTCTTTCTTTCTTTCTTTCTTTCTTTCTTTCTTTCTTTCTTTCTTTCTTTCTCCGTGCAGTGGTGTTCTGATCACTTTAGTAGCAATGTGCCAGTTGATAAAAAAGAAATCATAATAAGCACATATTTTTTAAAGAAAATGATTTTTGGAATGTTGCAATCACGTGTCTTGCAGAATGAATATGATTCCATGAAACTCAGAGTAGAGACAAAATAAGTGTGCATTTTGTTGTAATTATTATTATTATTATTATTATTATATACCGTATTTAACAGCATACAAGACGCACGAGTGTATAAGACACACCCAAATTTCAGCAGGGCAAATCAAGAAAAAAATTAGTAATTAGTAAAATTAGTAAAATTGTTAGTAAATGATGCAGTCTAGGCTATATCTATGATATATTATTTTAGTTAAACAAGACATGGTTTCAATTAAACAAAAAATAATGAAAAATAGAACATAAGCTTATAAAAAATAAAGGTAAGAAAACAAAATAAAAATCAAGTAATTATTACAACTGAGCAAAACAGTTACCATTAAAATTTTATTCAAATCCATAAAATTCGTCATCTTCGTAATCAAAACTCTGATACTCATTTTTAATACTACTATTGTAGCGATCATCATCGTCATCACACATACATACTTACAGATCATACGGTAAGCATTCATTGACTCTAGCTTGCTGATTGGTCGATTCAGACCAATCAAATCGCCGGCAAGCGAGGAATAATTTTCCCGCGCACAAGACACAAATAAGCCTCCCTCGTGTTTCTCTTCATTCATCTTTCTCCTTGCTGCCAAGATGTAATCTTCAAGAGCTCCCGTCTTAACCGAGCGGTCAGACGTTAAAGATCATTGCCAACAACTCTTACCGACTTTCTCGCAAGTCGTCAGTAGAGTCCAGCTATTACGCCTGTCTACACAAATCCACGACTTTACTCACAACGCACACACAGACAGATTTTTGTATTCCATTACACATTCTTCCTCTCTATGACTATGTCAAGTTCATGAACCAGAACTCTCTTACTTACTCAAAACAACAGACTTCTTTATTAACTGTGTTCTATTCTAACACCAGACTCTATTCAACATAGAATACTAAACATTCTTACTCAAGAGAAACTCTTTTTGACATTAAATCTTAATCGGAATACAGTGAAAAGGAAACAACTTTTTCTCCCTTAATTACGACACACCATTGCATGATTGTTTTATATGTTATTGTTTCTATATATATTTTATTTTTGATGCACAATTGGAGTTTCGTTGTTTTTTTGTTTGTTTTTTTTTTTGTTTTTTTTTAATCATTAAATGTATAATGGATAAATGCTCTTAGAACACACAATTACATTTGATAAGCTCAACGCATAAACCCAAGCAGCATTTACACTATCATCGTCGTTAAATAATGCGTCATCTTCCGTTCCATTGAGAGCATTGCTAATGCCACACTTTTTAAAAGATTTCACAATTTCTGGTCTAATATTATCCCAAGTTTCCTTCACCCATTCGCAGACTTATGCAATACTGAGTCTTTTTATTCTTCCTGTAAGTATAAAAGTCTGTGATCAGACATTACCATCCACGTGTTCCATTGTTCCTTCATGTTTTGCTTGAATGGTCTATTCAAAGACACATTCAGAGGTTGCAATTGACTCATTAACCCATCAGGAATAACTGCCATCTCTGTCTTCACTTTCTTTTTAATGGATTCAGTCCTATGCACTCGAAACTGATCCCAAACTAGAAGAGAGGGCTTTCTCATACAACTCGTAGCCATAAGTGTACACCAGCTTCATCGATTCAGCCATTTGATGAACATGAACATGCACACCTTTTAGTATTTTATCTTCCGGTGTAGTTTTTCTATTAAAAATCAGAAAAGGAGCCAGTTTTTTGCCATCAGCGCAACATGCAAGAATGGCCGTATAAAGGGTCTTCTCATGGTTTGTGGTTTTTATTTTTCCCTTAATAGTGACAGTTTTGTCTGATGGAACATCAAGCGTTAGTGGGATTTCATCCATATTTCCTACCTGGCCTAGTTCAAAAGGAGTTATTTTTTGAGCATGTATAACAAATTTATGAAACTTTACTATTTTGTCATCATAGTCAGCTGGCATCCTCTGCGCATTTGATGTTTTTGTATGCGTTGACAAACCTTCCCGTTTCATAAAACGATAACACCATCTTTCTGTTCCAATAAAGTTTTGAATTCTCTTTTCCTTCGCTAATCTTCTAGCCTCGTTCCTTATCATTTTCGTAGTAACGATTCTGTCTGTACTCCTCTCATATACAACCGACGTTTTAATTTCAGGCTAGTGTGGACCTGGGTGGGGGTGAAGGTTACAGTTTCCTTTCTTCGCTGCCCGTAGGTTATCTTCCTACAACCGCGTGTAACGTATCATTTTTTTTCTATAGGCGGAGGGCCAAAATATTTTGCAGCTTCTCTATTTCCATGCTCTTTAGCATAGTTTATTACATGAAGCTTGTACACAACAGTGTAGCTTAACGTCTTTCTTGCTGTTGTTATATCTGAAGGAGTGAAATTCAGTCAAAAATTTTCCTTTATATGATCTGTACGACCTGCGTCTTGTAGACATCTTAGTAGAATAATTAGGATATAAAAATTCTGATTGTATTTATACCAATGCAACCGGAAGTTATCGCAAGAAAAATATTAATGAAACAAATATATTTTGCAAATATAAAGTTTGAATTTATTGCATATAATTTTAGTGAAACAATGTACGAATATTAAACGTGATAAAATTAATATAATGAATATTATCAATGATAACACTTTTAATCTACATTATAGCCGTTTAAATAATGACAATAGGTATATGAAAGCTACTCTAAAGCTAATAGGAGTTGCCAGGTAACTAATTTCGGTCGACTATCGCGAATTTTGAACCTACATATGGCATATAAGACGCAGAGGAATTTTAAAAGATATCTTTAGTAAAAAATAGTGCGTCTTATATACCGTCATATACGGTAATAAAATTTCTAAATAAATTTCTTTTTCTTTGATGTGCTGCATACGTCCAGGACATAGGCGAGCATAGCTCTTCACATCTTCTTGTTCCTTGTAGCTCTTAATAAGTTTTATGTTTTTGCTATTTCTCCAAAACCCTGTTCTACCATCCATTTACTCAAGGCCATCAAATATGTTACACGCCGCTTTGCTCTGTCCCTATTTTCATTCAGTCTGTCCTGTGAGTATCAGATTTACCAAGCCCACCTTCTTCATTATGTGCCCCAGATATTTCAACTACCTCTTCGTAATGTTAAGTATAAGTGTCTTTTTTGTTTCCATTTTCTCTAAAACCTCATCGTTGCTCACATTTTCGGGCCATGGTATCCTCAGCATCATTCTGTAGAACCACATTTCTTTTGCTTCGTCTGTTCTTCATATCTGAGGAGATTGTCAAACATTCGCTGTCATACAGGAGGAGAGATATCACGTAACAATTCAGTACCCATTTCTTTGTTTCTAACGAAGTTTTTTTTTCTGTCTCTTAATACTCTGCTTAGCTTTTGGAATGCATCTTTGGCTATCCCATACGTCTTCGGATCTCAACGTCGCAATTTCCGTCGTCTGTTAGAACGCTTCCCAAATATTTTAATTTTTGTACTTGTTTGATTTTGGTATCTTCGATTTATAATTTGCATTTTGGGCTCATCTTTTTGCTGATAACCATGCATTCTGTCATCTTGTAGTTTATACTTGGTCCTTTCCTTTTCTCTTTCCTTCGCTACCTTCTGTAGGAGCTTTTGTAGTTTCCTTTCTGTTTCTGTTATCAACACTGTGTCATCTGCATATCTTATATTGCTAAGATTGTGGACGCTAATAATGAATCCTGGTAGGTTTTCTAAATCTATCAGAATTGCCTCGTTCTATAGGTTGAATAAACGCGGTGAGAAGACACATCTTTGTTGTTGAAGTTCTAAATTTAGAATTATTTTGGGTAAGAGTATTTACTTCAATTGTACATGCGTACAGTTTTTAAAAAGTTAAATTTAACTAATATCTTTATCACTTCTGATCCATTCGTTTTATTTCTAATTTCATCATTACAACCTTCATCGTTTTCAGATTTAGTACTCTGAATCTTTTCATCTCTACATTTTATCACAGATGCTTTTCAATTTAAGATCAGGAAAACAGCTGATATAGATGAAACGTTGGCTTGAACTGTGATGGAACGAAAGACTTCTAATGTTATCATAAACAAACAGCGGTTGTATAAGCAAACGTTTTTTTATAAAGTGTGTAAAAAAATTGCCAGTAATTTTTGCTTTTCTTTAAAGTTTAAAAAATAAACTCTTTCTACTTTGTATTCGGGTGTTGTTGTTTTTTTTTAAATTAGTGAGCCGGGAACTTTTGTACTCACGTAATACTTATAATATCATTGGATTCCTATAAAAACTGAACATTGAAGGAATTAATACGACAATTTTTTGTTCACTATTCAAACATTAATAAAAAGAACAAATCAATCTATTCAATGCAAGATAATCCATCAAGCAGTCGAACGCATTTTTTAAGCATTTCACCTCAAGCAAGACGGGAGCGGCACTAGCATGCAATGGGGTTACAGAGGCGTGATAGAGGAAGTGGTAAAGAGAATGACGGGGAATTAGATCAAGGCATCTGAAGATATCAATTGACATCAATTTGAATATTTGGAGACTGATTTTCTGTTAATTTGCGCATATACAAGCAAAGCAACGGTGACAAAGTAACATTAGGCATAAAAAACAAAATATCGTTTTTTCTAATAGCGGACGAAAGAATATGATTGCATAAAAGTATATCAAATGCTTACCTTACGTTTTAAAAAAAAATTAAGAGTTTTCAAGCTAAGTATGCATCATAAATTAAAGTTAATGCTTATGAGCATATATATATGGATATAATATGAATACATTTATATATAGGCGGACGTAGTTTACGCCAAGAGATAATGATGCGTTGTAATCATCGTCTCAAATATCGTATCTTTTTTAGAAGCGGTTCTAATGAAGTTGATTGTTGTTAGGTCAGTGAAATTTCTGTACCTACTTTTTTTTTAATCGAGTTCCCTCCAAGCAAGGCAGTAAAGCCACTGAGACGCAAGGGGTTACTAGATGTGGAAGAGTTAAAAACAGAAGCATTGCTAAGGAGCGAGAACAGGGGAAGATTAAACAAGAGGACAGAAGATAGCGATTGACATTGCATTTAAGATTTTTGGAGATTAAAGTTGACTGGAAAGCATGGAGCCGGAAGGGAGTTCCACACGCGAGAAGTGCGAGAAAAGAAACTGTTATTATAGAATTAACGATTACATCTAGCCAGCTCAATAGTAAATTGGTGAGACATTCGAAGAGTCTAAGTACCATAGCGAAGAAAAAGTAATATAAATATCAATTCAATAAGAATTGGACTATTCAGTTTGTTTGTTTTTCTTCTTCTTTTTATACAATCTTTGGAATATATACACGAAGCAAAATTAGTGAATTGCTTACGGATAACAGCAAGATAAAATTGATCTGTTTTTGAAATTGCCAAATAGATTCTAATCTTGTTGGTCGATTTTCAGCTGAGTAAGCAAACTAATTTTAATAGACGCGTGCATTTTCTTAGTTAATGTTTGTTGTGGTAGGATCCACCTAATTTGCATAGTGGAGTACCGACCATATAAATATGGTTGGTACCGGGAAGAGAAGGAGGGGAATCAAGAGATTCAATCCAGAGACTCTGCCCGACTGCGACTAAGTCAACACATTCTCCAGGAACGGTCTTCCCAGGAATATACAAAAGACTATATGTAAATATTGTGTACACTTTCTTGTTCAATACATTTTGTTCTAAGTACATTTTGTGTTGCATTATTATTCCATGCATTAGTCAAGTTTCAACAATGTTCTATTTGTGATGAAAACAAACGTTAGAAATAATTAATATAAAAATTACGAAAATTATCAGAACTGCTACACCTATTTAAAATCTTCTGATTGTAAAAAAAAAGCACAAAATATATTGAAAATCTGATTCCAACGATGCTTCGTTCTGGTAAATTATAAAAGTTAAAACTTGAAAGTCAATCGCGCTTTGTAGTAAAATATTCAGATAAATGAATCACAAGATGGAGTGTGTGAAATTCTCCAACGCCATTATTGATATCGTTTTATTCCTGTTGTTTTCACTTCTACGTCAACCAGGGGTAGTACTTATGCAGGGAGAACAAACATACAGTTCTACTGATAGGTTGATAAATACATTACCGATTTTATGCGATTATAATTAGATGGCATAATTGCAAATTTAGTAGATAAGAAATTTTGCGTATGTAGTATCTCATGAATGAATATATCCACAAAATAATTTATACCCACACAAATATATGTTATTACTATCTTGTGTTTACACGTATGTTTATGCGTAAACGTACTTACCTTCTCTCTATCTGGTCATTCATAGTTTGACAACAAACCACTGAAGAACATCTTCTGTTTCTAATGGTAATCTAAACTTTTCAAAAAGAGTGAACAGTTGCCACACGTTGAAAAATGTTTTATCTAAGGGAAGTAACTTGAGAAACGTATAAACAACCAAGGTAAGTAACTCCTTCTTTTCGTTTCCTTTTCTTTTTGGTTCTTTTTTATAGTTTAAGTATTTTTCAATTTTTTTCTTTTTTAGTTTCCAAAGCAATCATCGCGGTGCATAATTTTAATGTGTTTTTATACAATTTATAAATATACATTCTCACCAAGAAATGGTAATCTAAATAGAGTAAATATTCTTTTTTGTCTCTTCATCAATTATATTGTTTGTTATTGATATTCGTGTAATACAGTTGTGATCTAGATGATTTAAATATTTTTACAATTTGAAACAAATCATATTGATTTGAGGTTTGAAATTATAATCAATATCAGACATTAACATTATATTTATTTATGTGCATGTAAGACCGTAGATAACAGGGGTTAAATTGAAAATGTACATAACTAAATAGCGTAGATATCTTTAAAATCAATTTCAGTGAGTAGGCGTATTTCACAAACTTTATATATATGATGGGGTCTCCCATCGATTTCGATGTATGAGAATCCGACATTCATTCAGTTTGCATACAAGTCCATATATATATATATATGTGTGTGTGTGTGTGTGTGTGTGCGTGCATGTTTGTACATATATATATATATATATATATATATATATATATATGAACTTGTAAAAACATTTCATGTAATGCGTTTTGTCTTTTATAACTTCATTAGTCAAAAGTGATATTTACGTAGATATGACACTGAAATTTTAAACTTAATTTTTTTTTTATATATGTGTTGGTGTATATAATCTAGCCAATTTTATTTAGTTTACAGATAGATAGATAGATAGATAGATAGATAGATAGATAGATATAAGAATATAAAATAAGTGTTTGGTTCGATCGACTCAGTCCAATAGACGGTTATTTTAAGTGCTCAATACACAATTCATAAAATTGATCGTGCTGAGCAGATAATAATATAAAAGATTTGTAAAAATTCAAACATAACCCGGATTTCAATCTGTGTGTGTGTGTGTGTGTGTGTGTGTGTGTGTGTGTGTGTGTGTGTGTGTGTGTGTGAAAAGAGAGAGATAAAAACAGTGGTATGTAGATGTGCGCGTGTGCGTATCTGTGTTTGATTTACACACGCACATGCTCGCATACGTCCCCACACACAGGCACATATGCACCGCACAATTTTACGATTTTACGATTTTAATACGCTGGTCCAAACCATCAGAAGTGTGTACTGATGTTATGTCCATTCCGCAACAACCTTTAATACTTGCCTTATTGCTGACCGGCATTCTGACAAAATGGCGTCTGACATGAAAAGGCTTCATTAAATTCCTTCATGCGGAATAATAATATATATCGATAGACATCGACGATTGTCGAACATTTAAGAAGACTGTACGGTGGACGTGAGCTAAGTGGGGTAATGCGTTTCATTAAATTGGTTGACAGAAAGAGATTCTCCAGAATGAATGCCTCATAGTTCAACGGAATACTGCGATAGATACAGAAAGCACGCTAACACACTTGGATATAGTAAATCTTCATTCACAAAACACTACAGTCACGAACATTGCAAATGCATTTTCACCAGTGGTTAACAAGAGTCTGTATTTCTTGGACTGACTGAGGTAAAGGGCTGCCCAGAATGTAACACTGTCAACCCGATTACGGCTATCCACTAAAAAAAATAAAGGTTTTAAGTTATACAAATATGTTGGATTAAAAAATAAAATCCATTAATTATTTAGAAATTGCTTTGTTTACATTTTGGATGTGAAACTAAGCAGTTTCGAGAGAAAACATCTGAACGAGTGAGTGTGCTTTAAAGGCAAAATAGAACCTTTCTTTATTGTGAAGCCCTTCTTCCGGATCGGACAGTGATTCTTCCCGTAAAGAGGGATGCAGGTTCGAATCCTACCGGAAGGAACATTTTCTTTATTAAGTTTTCTCGAGGATGCAAGCAGGTATACGAAATAAATATTGTTTAAAATAAACAGTGTATATACTCAAATACGTGTATCCACTAAAAATAACGTTTGAAGTAATATGTTTATGTGTATGTGTCTGTGTGTGCATATATATATATATATATATATATATATATATATAGAGAGAGAGAGAGAGAGAGAGAGAGAGGAAGAGATACAGAGAGAGATTCAAGTGAATAGACTTATTAGGTTTGTATTCTGTTGTCACCTAACAATGGACAATTTTAATAGCATTTAGATTTTTATCAGGATGTGATCATACCGAAGAATTTATCACATTTAGAAGATTTGTTTATAAAGCACTCCGTAGCCGTGTGGTCGAATCCCGACGGTTCAAAAAGCGGTTTCTGCTGTAAAGTGGGAGGCAGGTTCGAATCATGCCTGTTGGTACATTTTTTTTTTTTTTTTTCTCGAATACGCAGGCCAGTATACGAAATAAATGATGTTTAAAATAAACGGAGTATCTACTTAAATACGTGTATACACTAAAAAAACGTTTGAAGTAATAAACACACACTAACACACACACACACACACATATATATATATATATAGAGAGAGAGAGAGACTATGTTAATAGACTTGGTCTGATGATCGCATTAAAGTGTATCATCACCCACAAAACAATTTAATCTAATTTGAACATTGCTAACCGGATGTATATTAATAGCTCTGTTATTTTGCATTGAGTACTGTTTTGTTTTACCCCAAAGGATATATATATATATTTGTATGTGAATACTTACACGTATATTTATTTATCTTTATTTATTTGATTATATATATATATATATTCATGAATTATTCACACAAAAAAAATGCAAAGGTTAATGATTTAATTGGCGAGATATCCATCGTCGCAAACAATTCAAATAATATACAAAAACCTCCGAACCTGTTATGAATGAAAAGATCCTTGTTTCTATAAATTTCTGCTGCATTAGTTCTTATTTTTACTAAAAGCGTTCGTCTGTTCCTACAGACATCTTCAGGTATGCAATAGATGCTGTTCTTGTTTTTTCTCTCAGTAATAAGAGGACAACGAAAATATATGTATTGTTGTATCCGAAAATGCTACTGGAAATGAGTTATTGTTTTTGGAGCGTGCAGTAGCAACGCTGAGTTTGATTTTAAATTTTTACAGTTGTGCGTTCTTGTACAAATATGGTGATAAGCGAATTTTTTATTGGTAAATTTTCTGTCAAAGTGGCATGAACTATATTGTTCAATAATTACAGTAATGTCGCACTTATTATCCAAAAGTCGCACTTGGATCAGTTATTTTAATTTCGATAAACGTGCAATCAATTTACAAATTCATGAATTATTCACACAAAAACAAATGCAAAGGTTAATGATTTAATTGGCGAGATATCCATCGTCGCAAACAATTCAAATAATATACAAAGACCTCCGAACCTGTTATGAATGAAAAGATTCTTGTTTCTATAAATTTCTGCTGCATTAGTTCTTATTTTTACTACAAGCTTTCGTCTGTTCCTACAGACATCTTCAGGTGTGGAATAGATGTTGTTCTTGTTTTTTCTCTCAGTAATATATATGTGTGTGTGTGTGTGTGTGTATTGTGCGTTATGTATATGGTTGAATGGTTAGAACATTCGTTTTACAACCATAGAACTCCCGTTCGAATCTCACCGTGGTCGATTTGTCGTAATTTCCCTACTTGTAATAATAATATTTTTTTAAACTTTTCATCCCAAGCAAGGCGGTAGTGCCACTAACACGGAAGGCGTTACAGAGAGTGGGAGTAAGAGTAAAGAGGGAGTGATAGAGGAAACTGTGAAGAGAAGGACGGGGAATAGATCAAGGCATCTGAAGATGTCGATTGACATTGCATTTGAATAGTTGGAGATTATAGCTATCAGGAATGCAAGTAAGTGGAAGGAATTTCCGCAGATTGGAAGTGCGAGACATGAAGCTATTGAAGTAGAAGCTACGGCTACATCTAACCGTTTCGACTATGAAACGGTGGGACTGTGATGCCGACCTAGTGGCACGTTTAAATTAATGCTGTTTGTAACTAGCGAAAATAGCTAGTCGGAGCAGTTACCGTGAAGGTATTTGTAGAAAAGACAGAGGGAGGTGACGGCACATCTGTGAGAGAGTAACTGTAAACGAGATGCCATATCAGGGCCAACCACATTGCATATCCGTCTCTAGATTTTGTCAAGGACCTTGAGACGAACGGGTGTCTCCAGACGATATATGACAGCAGTATTCCATGCAAGGGCAAATGGTTAATTTAATGATTGGAAGGATGGACTCGGACGAGAAAAACTTTGTGGCGTGACACAGGGAACCAGCTTTTCTTGCGGTAGATGAAGCAATTGATTCAATGTAATTGTTCCATCTCAGGTCATCGGACAGTGTGAGATCAAGCAGTCGCAAAGAGGTGCTCTCATGGAGTTGATCATCAGATATTTTAATGGGAGGCAGTGTGAGGGTTCTTTGTGGTGTGTAATAGAAAACAGTTTTGTCTACAAATAAATTCAGTTTTACTATCTAGCCAGCCCGCAGATGCACCATTACAGTTTCCATATGGTTTGGTATAAAATCAAGTGCAAATTCATATTCTGAGGTGAGTCGCATACTACATTTTTGATTACTGCTTGTATCGTTTTTTGTATTGCCAATTAGCGCTCTCAGGAAATACGTCTTGCAAATAATAGAAAAGAAATGAATTTACACTATCTTTGATTTTTGTATTTTTTATTTATTTATTAAAGCATCTTCATTTATATTGAAATGCTTTCTTTTATTTATAATATACTGGAGTTAAGGTGTATGTTTGTAATACCGGTAATTTAAAATACATCGTAATAATTTCTCATTAAGAAAAGAGATATTCATGTTTTCAGAGACTACTTGAATCGTAAAAAAAGGGAAGAATTTTGTTTTTAAGTTTTTGTGTTCATTAGATAAGTTACAGCATTTGCCAAAATCGCAAAATATTGAAGTGGTGTTGTGGGGGTTCTTTAGCATCATAGCAGCAGAAATTAGCTTCGTGTTCATGGAAATAAAAGTATACTTGACAGAAAATAAAACGTGCAGAAATAACAGGAAAGGCATGGTAAATTGTATGTTAATTTTAAACGAGTTATTTATATTTTGTGTGTATTGGTGGGTGTATTTTTTAGGTTAAAATTGTTTTATGGTACATGTGATAAAAGGGAGAATATACTCCGTACTCCAAGCCATATCACAGAGTGAAGTCGAACATGTGTTACCCGTACCAAGGTGAAGAGATTGAATTTATATCTTTTGGCGGGATGTCCGTATTCCCCGCAGGAACAGTTTTCGTTGAATGCTGGGAGTATTTTTATTATTTTTAATTTTTATTTATTTTATACAGCATTTTTATGCTATTGTTTTATTTTATTTCAAAATTGTCATTATTATTATTGTTTATATTTTTTTTTTTATTTATTAATAATAATAATAATAATAATATCCGTACAGTGTCCTTTTCATAATATAAATACAGTGTTGAATCGAGTCGAAACTTCATAAAATGTTATCCGTACTTTTTTTATTTACAAATGTCAAGTTAGAAAATGTGTTTACGTCATTAATAATTGCGTACGATTGCGAATTAGTAAAAAAGACAACATCATTTCCATGTTTTTATTTTTACTGGGATTTTTTTTCTACCAACAGACCTGTCAAGTAGTATATGCTTGTTATTTTTATTTTTTTTATTTAAGATAAAAGCAATTGCTAGTCAAAAGTTGAGAATACATTTTTAATGATTACATTTTCGCGAACAGCTTTGTAATTTAAAAATGTATAATTCTTTGGATTTTTTAAGTACTTCCTAATTTTAATGATTTTATTTTTCTATAAATCTTGTAATACTTTTGGCGAGACTTCAAAATATTAATTACTTTCATATGTTCAAAAATTTCTTAATAAAAACGTATTTCATTCATCGTTAAATCGATAATACCAAAATTTCCCTTTCTAATTAAACAAAAATATTGATTTAAATCAAGAGTTTCACCTTATAGAAGTTGGTTTTCATAGTTTTTATATTTTAATTTGTATACAGTTTTAGTAGGTCAACATTTGCAATTATTTGAACAGATTATTCACTTATTTGAATTGAAAGATCAAAAACATTTGCATATTTAGTAAAAGAGTGGCGTAATTTCCTCAGTGTTATTTAATGTTTCCATATGAAAAAAAAAACTATGTGGTAGAATTCATTACTTACAGATTAAAACATCAACAAAATAATGATTTCTATTTCTCAGATCAATGTTAGATAATTGAATGACAAAGTTGAAAAGTTCTATGTACCAAATTTCTATTTACGCTACTTACATTGTTCAGACTATTGTCCTCGTCGTTATTGTCACATTAACGACGTTTCGGTTGTTATACGCTCCGGCTTTCTTCAGTTGATATACGTTGGAATTTCGAACTGAACCTTTTATCTAATTCCATGTACCATGCCTTTTTGGGTTATCTCAGTTTCAGTTAATTACCTTTTTATTAACTCGTCTCTCCAAGTTTTTGTTCACCTCTGCTGTGACCAGGTATTGAACTCAGAACTCTTTGGCTCAACTCACTGGATTGCTTCAACCAACACTTTTATCCACTGCGATCAAAACTGAAACGTCGGGAATCTATATAATATTAAAAGTCTGTGATTGCGTGTGTGCATGTATGGTGCGTCCGTCCGGCGTATAATGATTTACAAGTTGTTTATACAGTAAGTATTTTTAGTTTAACTTTCTTCAAACACACAATTTTTTTTAATTAAAATGTCTTTAAGTTAAAGACAGACACAAAGAGATCCCGCTTTGCTGCTTCTTCCAGTTGTTTGTAGAGTACATATTTATATTTCAGCTTTCTTTAAACAAACAATACTATAAATATGTAAAAAATATTTTAATTTAATCTGATTTTAAAATATTTTTTAAATGAATAAGATTTTAAAATAGCAGCAGTTTATACAGTATTATTTTAACTTTCCTCAAACTGAGAATTTTTTTAATTAAAATATTTTTAACTAAAGACAGACACAAAGAGATCCCGCTTTGCTGTTTCGTCCAGTTGTTTGTAGAGTAATTATTTATATTTCAGCTTTCATTAAAGAAACAATATTTTAAATATTTAAAAAGTACTTTTGGCATATTTAAAAAATATTTTCAAATGAATATTATTTTAAAATATTTCTTGGCATATTAAAAATATTTTTAAGTTAATCTGATTTAAAGTTCAAGTTTATCCCGGAAGTTCTTTTACTATTAAATGCTGTAAACAATCAATAAAACGTTAAACATGAAATTGTAAACCAGACCAATGATGATACGAACGAATTGAAATATTTAACTGAATTATAACAAAATTAACTTTCATTTCAATGAAATGTTGAAATTAACTTCAATGATTTACAACCTGAACCGTAAGTGACCCAACGGGTCACGGGTAATCTAGTATGACAATAAAGATGAGGATAACAGTCCGAACAATGTAAATAGTGAAAATAGTTACAATAGTAAGTAGTTAACTCATCACAGAAATATAGAGAGATATAACAAATTCCGTTGTATATTTAAAAAACAGTAGGCATCCGTTTACCTCAACTATTCAAATGAGTTTGATGAAATCCCCACCTCTCTTTCATTCCTAGGTGCAGGACTGGGAGATAATATATGGTGCCTGTGCACTGCCCAGACGCCTTGGGCCAATTCTCGGGTGTAGTGACAAGGTCGAAAGGAATACAGGGCATTAGATTTAGGGGCGTCCATCAATTTTAAACTATAAATAACACCCTTTTCAACTAATATTATTTCAATCGCTGAGATGTTTCATATCTCTTAAGTTTCCTTTTTTTTTATCTTGTCAGGGTTCATTTCAGCGTTCCGTGGATGAAATAAAACGAATGTAATACAATCAGAAGAATACAAAAGCATTTATTCAGTACCAGTGGGCGGCGCACATCCAGTTAGAAAAGACCAGTTTTTTTTTCTGTTTCCCTGATAGCTATAATCTCCAACTATTCAAATGTAATGTCAATCGACATCTCCAGTTGCCTCGATCTATCCACTATCCTTCTCCCCATCCTTTCCTCTTTCATTCCTAGCCCCTGCTTTTTCCTCCGCTCCAAATCCTCTATAACCTCTTACGTGCTAGTGGCTTCCCGCCTTGTTAAGGGGGAAATGCTTTAAAAAAAAAATTCTAGATCATTCTGTGTACGTCTTTGCATACGTGGATGTAATATATCCCCACCTCAATTGGGTCATGCGTCGTATTTTTAAGCTTAATCCACCCCAAGAAAAAAATTAAATCATAAGGTGGTAGTGCCACTAGCACGCTTGTTAAGGGGGGAAATGCTTTAAAAAAAAATTTAGATCATTCTGGGTTACGTGGATGTAATAAGGTATTTTTGACAACAAGAGTAAAGAGGCGTGTTTGAGAAAAGGATACAAAGAAGAACGGGGAACAAGATCAAGGTATCAGAAGATGTCGATTGACATTACATTTTAATATTTGAAGATTATAGTTATCAGGGAAGCAAGTGATTGGAAGGGAGTTCCACAGACGGGAAGTGCGAGAGAAGAAGCTGTTCGAGTAGAGACGGTTACATTTATCCGATTCGACAGTGAATGGTTCGGACCGAGAAGCCAGCCTAGTAGCTCGCTTAAATTCATGAAGTCTGGGAACCAGCGAAAGTAGCTCGTCGGAAGAGTTGCCGTGAAAATACTTGTAGAATAGGTAGAGGGAAGCCACGGCACGTCTCTGAGAAAGCGAATGTAGACATTTTGTGTGTGAGTAACTTACATTGTGACATTTAATGGCTACACAAGCACATACACACCTTTTGACTAAGTTTTAAATTACATTAGAACAATACATTTCTATCCCAATAGGTTTTGTATGCACACACACAAATGTACATACAAATTGTATGAAATTAAAATGAGTATCTGTATCGCGAGAATTACTTCCCTTTTCTGTCCGGCAACAACCACTGGATAACAGGAAAATAGTATAAATCGAAATGTGTGATCCTTTGAAGTCCTATTTGAAATCGTTCATAACGATAGCCAGAAATTCAAGATCTGCTCGGTAATGATGGAAAGTTACTAGTTTGATTTTTGAGGTATTTAGAAGAGCCTGTTTTTTTTCCCATTGATCTGTTAGAGCTAGATGAAAGAAAAGATCAGCTGTCAGACTATGGTCCTCTAGATTTTTTTTGGGGGGGTGCACTCATATACCGTTATATCTTCGGCATAGATATTCGCTAAAGATCAGAGTATACTCTTAGGCAGCTCTTAATATAAAGAAGAAAGGGGGGTAGGAACGAGATGCGAACCTTGGGGTATGCCTACATTGATATTATGGGATCGGAGAACTTGGTTGTATTTAGTGGCTATTTTGCAATTATTGCGTACGCACAGAGAAATAGATTTTAGTATTGAATATATTATACTCATTAGACTTTAATTTAATGAATAATTTAAATTTTTAAATTACGTCAGCAACTTTAAAATTTAAAATAGTTTCTTTCAACTTAGTGATCGGCTTTCTGTTTAGGTATTGATCATAAACAGTAGATTGAAGCATTTTGGTAAAATAATTTTGATGTCAATATAAAAAATCATGTCGGGGAAGTCAATATATTTGGAGAACCATTTACTTAATAGTTGATGCTCTAACAAATTTAAAAATAAAAATCGGTAAATGCGGTAATCGGTAAATGCGGGAAAAGACAGATTATTTTCATACTCAAAGATGGGAGAGAGAGAGAGAGAGAGAGAGAGAGAGAGAGAGAGAGAGAAATTCACATACCCATTCTGGGAAAGAGCTTCACTGAAACATGCTGTGGCTTTGTTCGTTGTAAATGGGATAGACGATTGAAGTTGCCGGTAGCTGAAAACAAAATACTGGTGAAAGCTCACGCGCCAATCGATTGTTTTTTCTTGTTGGCATGTATTTATATGGCTTTCTTGTTGGCATGTATTTATATGGCTTATTTATATGGCATGTATTTATATGGCTTTCTTGTTGGCATGTATTTATATGGCTTTCTTGTTGACATGTATTTATATGGTTTATTTATATGGCATGTTTTTATATGGCTTTCTTGTTGACATGTATTTTCTTGTTAGCATGTATTTATATGGCTTATTTATATGGCATGTATTTATATGGCTTTCTTGTTGGCATGTATTTTCTTGTTGCCATGTATTTATATGGTTTATTTATATGGCATGTATTTATATGGCTTTCTTGTTGGCATGTATTTTCTTGTTGCCATGTATTTATATGGTTTATTTATATGGCATGTATTTATATGGCTTTCTTGTTGGCATGTATTTTCTTGTTGCCATGTATTTATATGGCTTATTTATATGACATGTATTTATATGGCTTTCTTGTTGGCATGTATTTTCTTGTTGGCATGTATTTATATGGCTTATTATATGATTTATATGGCTCAAGGGTCAGGACATTTTTAAAACTGCATTTGATTGTTCTGTTATTTTTACTCATGTGGTATTTTCTACACTATATTCTAAAAAAAAGATATTCGATGAAACTGATTTTGTAATTACCAAAATCGAAGATGCGAATGTTTTTTTTTCTTGTGTGTGTGTGTGTGTGTGTGTGTGTGTGTGTGTGTGTGTGTGTGTGTAGCCCAAAGTCCACTAAAAGCACGTCCATTACAAACTTTAAAACCAATCTGATACATAATTGAAGGAAAATACCACAATGACGACGTCATATGACTTGACGTTTCTACGAATTAAAATATAAAATTACATTTTTAAAAAAGAGATAGTAAATAAGTAAACTATTATAAACTTGCTCTTCAATTACGAGGGTAGATAATTCCTCTTAAAAAATGTGGACGGATCTCACCAGAAAAAGTACAACTTTTAAGAGGGAACACATCACGGAAGGATTTTTAAAAGGGTGAAGCCTTTTTTTTTCTTTATGATACACATAAGCATATAAAACGGTTTGTTAATTCATATAGATTGTATGGAGATGCATTTCGTTGAATTTCAATGGTCTGGTGCCCCCTCTGTACGTCTCGAGGTCCTCGACAAAATGTAGAGACGAATATGCAATGTGATAGGTCCTGATCTGGCATCTAGTCTACAGTTGCTTTCTCACAGACGTGCCGTGGATTCCCTCTATCTCTTCTCCAAGTATTTTCACGGCAACTCTTCCGACGAGCTACTTTCGCTGGTTCCCAGACTTCATGAATTTAAGCGAGCTACTAGGCTCCCATCTCGATCCCACACTTTCACTGTCAAACGGTTAAATATCTTTTGTACTCAAACAGCGTCTTATCTCGAACTTTTCGTCTGTGGAACTCCCTTCCTCTTGCTTGCTTCCCCGATAACTAAAATCTTCAGGTATTCAAGTATATTGTCAATCGACATCTGACACCCTGAGCTTGTTCCCCGTCCTTCTCTGTATCCTTTACTCAAACACGCCTCTTTACTCTTGTTCTCAATCCTCTGTAACCCCTTGCGTGCTAGTGGCTTTCTCGCCTTGCTTGGAGTGAATTGCTTTAAAAAAAAGTAATTATGTCAGAATTTTTTTGTCTATCTATCTATCTACTTTCAGATACCAAATAAATAACCGCTATCATTTTTTTTTCAATTTTTGGGATTTTTTCCCACCCTACTAGCTATTATTTAGATAACATAAGCTTATTATTCATTTTTTACAATTCACAGTCAACCAATTCAGTAGATTGATGCAAAATGGAAATGAATTCGATCATGTTGAAGTGTTTCACTAAAACACATTTATGGATATTTATTTTTAGTTTGAAAGATTTGTTATAAATCATTTCCCCAATCATTCCATTTTTGGAACTCCACCCCGTTTATTAGATTTTATATTTTTTCAACCCCCATGTTTATTGCATTTTCTGTCCATGCCCTACATTAATTACGACATTCCTGCTTTTATTTGGTACTTGAGTGTATCTATTCACAAAAGAAGCAGCAAGTCTTTAATTATACAAGGGAGGCAACTCTTACTGTACTTGGATATGTTTTGTTAGAAATAATATTGCACAATAAGTGAATTTAAATTCTATTTTAAAAGAATTAATTTCTTGGCAAATATAATTAAAATTTAATTTAAAAAATAACTATTTTCGTATTAGGTAAAAAAAAGATAATTATTGAGGATAGATGATAATTGATAATTAAAATTAGATCTCATAATTTATGTTTGAAACTGTTTATTTTAGTGATGAAAATTTCACGGACTTTTCTCACTTGCCAATAAGAAATTTGCGTACTTGGCATTTTTGCAGCATTTTTATTTTTTATTTTTTATTTTTTTTTTGTTTGTTTGTATCGTCGGCTGGTTCATGCGAAGTAGCGACTGTTTTATGTCCGAACAGTTATCTTAAAATATTTGAAGTCTATCTAACTTTACATGTGCATTTTTATTACATCACTTAAAGTAGAATAATCAACGCCAAAAATAAACTTTTAGAACTGATATATATATATATATATATATATATATATATATATATATATATATATAGGCTTAGGTAAATGAGATAACTTGATATTAGAGACCGTATACGCGTGTGCTAGCGTGCATACGCTGGTAAGCAAATAAATAATTACCAAATTTAGCCAAGAGGTGTAGACATAATATTGGTGAATGTGATTAGACAGAGCTATGAAATATATGTTAATAAATACACATATATCTACGTTTCATGTGCGACTCGAGTTCGCTGCGATACTTCATGCCCGATCAATAATTAAATAACCAACGAAATTCGATTCGCACTTCAAACGTAAGTATATGTGTATTTATTAAGTGTGTGTTGTGTGTGTGCTTGCGTGTGTGCGTATATGTGTGTGTGTCTGTGTGCGTGTGTAAAAAAGAAAATATCGAAAAAATATGTAAGCAGTAAATTTCAGATATTTGCCACCTTTATACAATTTCATCTTCACAATTGAACATAGATCGGATTCAGATCAGAACTTGATGGTGGCCGTTTCATTATCTTCTCTCCTATAAATCTCTTTTGCTCAAATAATTTATGGGTAAGCTTAGATATATGAGAAGAAGCATTGTCGTGCATAAATACACACTTCACTTTGAAACTACGAGACTGTGACTTGTACCATGCAAAGAATATCTTGTTCGTAAAATAGTACTATTCAGTTTACCTCCTTCATCGACTTTGAATGGTCCCATAATAGTTTGGGTTTGGTCTTGGCATAGTACCAAAAAGAAAAAGAAAAAAAAATAGTAC
Source organism: Acanthosepion pharaonis (assembly GCA_903632075.3). Taxonomy (NCBI): domain Eukaryota; kingdom Metazoa; phylum Mollusca; class Cephalopoda; order Sepiida; family Sepiidae; genus Acanthosepion; species Acanthosepion pharaonis. Next base: position 2,572,094 of record CAHIKZ030001813.1, read on the forward strand.
CATCTCATTGTTGCCTTCATTTAACCACAGGCGCGTCTGAATTAGATAAAATCCATTCTTTGGCCCATTCATCAGGTCTATCAAATATCACTCGAGATTCGTCCGTGAAAATTACTTTAGAAAAGTCAATTTTCATATATTTCTTGGCCTAATTTTGACGCTTTAAAATATTTGCTTTTGGTGAGACGAGTTTGCATAGGAGATTATTTTACAGATTCTTATTCGCAAAGTATTCTACATCTTTTGTCCTTATTGACTCCCTCAATTCCAGCCTTTTCAAAAACCTGAACACTGATCAAAAGTGCTTGTTTCTCTATAACTCACTTTAGTTTATGTTCATCTCAAGGAAGCAAGTTCTTAAAGTCTTTTCTTCTGCTTCGAAAACTCAACTTACTTATATTTTCAACAGCCTTTTTATCGTTCGACGATCTCTGAAAAGCGCCATTAATATCTCCAATGGGGACATTCTGTCTTACTCAATAATTTTCTTATTTTTTGTTTTTCAACAGTTCTTAGATCCTTCCCATTACACATGTTTCATAATTTATCTTATGGACAAAAAGAAAAAAATAGTTTTTATGAGATTTCAGTTATTACTAGTTTAATCTGAAAATTAACTTCAGTCAGTCTATTTTCGTAAATTCAAAATATCTCAAAAACTAAGCATCAAAAATGGCAAAAAATTAATTTTGCGAAGGGTGGAAAAGAACGAGTTTAAATTTGACAAACATTGGTTGAGAGCTTTTTTCAGTTATTAAGGTTTATTTGATTTGTATAATTCCAGACAGTCTATATATTGAATACCGTATTCGCTCGTTCACTGTGTCGTGCCAGAAAATTTGGTCTCGTAAGAATCCATCTTATATATTCATAAATCTTTCATTCGTCCGTGCATTGAATACTGCTGCCATATGTGGTCTGTTGCTTCTTGTCTCGAAAAAGGTTTTGTATTGTGGAAAATATTTCATCGCCGTTTTATATCTATAAATGTGTCTGTCTGTTCAACCATTTTAATCTGTTCACATCTTTCTATCTATGAGTGTTAATAGGATATAAAGTTGCGAAATCAAAGTAGAAAACGTTTTTTATTGACAACAGGTTTCACCTTCGCTAGGTAGTTGGGTAGACGTCTTCGACCTAATGTCGTGTTTAGCTGTAAAGGCCTGAACTGGTGGAACAAAAGGGTGAACCTCATCAGAAGATTTTTTTAACATGGAAATAACGGTAGAGTAGCCATAAGCTTATAAAGTTGCGTTTGTTAATATAATGCTGTAGAGTGGCGATAATTCCCCACTCTTAAGACTTCGTAAACGCTTCTGAAATCTGTCAAGGCAAGACTGATAAGTAAGGTTTGATCAACGCTAGCCCTTAAAATTACAATAAAAAATGGTATCAAAAAGTATTGTTAATAATCGTATAATAATTATTATCAATTTTATTGATAACAGAGTTATTGTTTTCTTTTTAATAATGGTTTTGTTGTTTCAAAGCCAAGACGCGAAAATGTCAGATAGTCAAATACAAAACAAAAATTGCGTAACAATTCAAATTGAATGTAATCGATGAAGACAACACAATAAGATATTTCTTTATTGAATCCTTTATTTATTCATCAGAATACAAGAGCTGTAAAAGTGAAAGATGACCCTGCAACACAGAATTATGTCATCTGATTGGCGGGCATCCGAAAATTAAAGAAGAAGCGAAAGAAGGGAGAGGAAGTGGAGAAGAGGAATGATAGAGAATATCGAGTAAGGAAGGGAAAAGTGCGAAAATATTGGTCAAAGTAACAATTAAAGAAAAATGCAAGCTACCGTTTATATAGCTTGATCTAAGACTCATTCACATCTAACAGTAAATAATATCTCTCTGTTGATTCATCAATTGCCAATCAAAAAATATCAACTACACTTAAGATAATTCTTGCTTTTAATGTTTCTGCTATGAATATTCGGATGTACACACACACACACACACACACACACACACATATATATATATATATATATATATATATATATATATATATATAATAGCAAAAAATAAAATTAAATCCTACTCTGAGTTCCGTGGATACGGTGTCCGCTCATCAGGGAACTGGAGAGTGAACTTGAATTTATTTACAGAAGTTAAATTTAGTTTACAGAAATCCCTGCAATTCTGTAAATAAATTCAACTTTGCTATGGACCCATCAGACAAATCGATAGTATATCCACGAAACTCCAAGTAAGACAGATAAGTTGGACATTTAACTTTATTTGGTGTTATTAATTCTCAATATCTTGATATTGAGAGTTTTAAATTCAAAGTCATGTAATTATTTAAAAGCATTAACTTCCAGAGATACACTTGTCAATTCTTTGGAGGTGGGAACGCAACACAATTTTTCTGATTGTTTATGTATATATATATATATATATATATATATATATATATATATATATATATATATATATACACATATATATATATATATATATATATATATATATATATATATATATATATATAGTTGTGTGTTTGTGCAGCAATTCCTGCTCTTATTCATTTTTCATTAAAATTACTGACAAGGTACATCGGTTGTATCTTAATTTTTTTTATTGTGTGCGAACAAGAGATTTCTTGTTTGGACTCCTCTTTGTAGACTTGGTCCAAATGATAAGCCAAAAGCGGTCAGACTAAAGAATCATCTAGATAGTTGCTACATACAGTAAGACCCCAAAAGAAATCTCTTGTTCACATTCATAAAAAGAGACTAGAAATAACTGAAGTCCATTGTCAGTCATTTTTAATCTCTCTCTCACACACACAGAAACACACATACATATATATGAATAAATACAAAAGGAACAATTATCTTAGCCGGCGCATTTCGACCTATGATGGACTTTATCATCTGCCTTGATAAAATCCATCAGAGGACGAAACGCGTCGGCTAAGATAAGTTTTCCTTTTTGTCTTTATTCACATTGTACTTTTACATATATATTTTAGTTATATCTGACATTTTACACACACACACACACGTGAACAAACACACACGTGAACAAACACACACGTGAACAAACACACACGTACACACACACACACACACACACACATACACATATACACGCATATATATATATATATATATATATATATTACAAGTGAGTGTTACATCCGAATTTCTACTTGAGCTATATATATATATATATATATATATATATATATAAACATAGACACACACACACATATATATATGTGTGTGGGTGTGTGTGTCTGTCTGTATATATATATATATATATATATATATATAAACATAGACACACACACACACACATATATATATATATAACCTATAACTGACTTCATTATTTTTGTTTCTATGACAATATATATCCATTAGTTTTTAATATATTCCTATAATGTCTAGCATATGTATTAACTACAACTGATTTTAGCAAGGCGATGTCTTAATACATTCCTTATAAGCTAGAATTCTATATGAATTCCTAATATGGATAAATGCTCAGTATATGCGCATGTATAATACATTTTATATATATATATATATATATATATATATATATATAATGTGTGTGTCTTTGTGCGTGTGTGTGTGCACTTTGTGTAAGCATAAACGTATGTGTATGCAGAAATTATATAAATAATATATGAATATCTACTACTTTTTGTGTCACATATTATATGTGGATAAAATTGATGAATATTTCTATGCATTAGTCTAAAAAAGCACTCGAATATGTATGCATGTATATACGATGCAGAAGAACATTCGTCTGCATGCGCCAAATAGAATGATCTCAATATAACCAGAAAGGAATGAACTGTAATAATCTTAACTTGACATTTCTATTAATGAAATAATTTGAATGATGCATCAAGATATAAAAAGATAGGAAAATAATTCTGGTTACTTAATGAGGAAAATCTGGCGAAGAAATAACCAACAAGTGTGGAAAGAAGTCGAAGTTGCATTTAGATAGAATGGACACTAAAAAGAATTGTACTCCAATCTATTATAATTATTTTGCTTTGATTTCTGTTGTAAACTCGTTTCTTCCCAGGTCCCAACCATAGACCTAAAGTAAGAAATGGTTTCATGTCATGTTCCACTGATCATCTATTGAGAGAAAAAAAACATCCTAAGATCACATACATTTTACAGAGACAAAGCCCTTTGTAAGGTGTGAACTGTACTTGTGATTATTATTATTATTATTATTATTATTATTATTATTATTATTATTATTATTATTTTTTGATTTATGGTGTATACTTTTTTCTTCCCAGGTCCGGACCAGAGACCAAAGGAGAGATGGCATCATGACATTTCCACTGAGTATTTTAGAGGAAAAAAAATCTATTATCACACATATTTTAGATAGATAAAGCTCTTCCTAAGGTGTGGGCTGTACTTGTGAGTACATTATTATTATTATTATTATTATTATTATTATTATTATTATTATTATTTTAACACCACGGAGTCAAAAACTACGACCTGGTTTTACAAATTCTATAGAAATGTTTGTCATCGGATAAAATATCCGATAAAAAAACCAAAAGCAAAATAAGCATTAATAGCCAGGGAAAGAATTGCGTTAAATAAGAATAAAAGATAAACCAAAGTATAATTGTTCAATTTATTTTTTATACGACATTGCAGTATCTTTCACATTCAACTGCTTAGAACAAGTGAATTCCGTTATAAAATTGAAAATATATAATTTGAAAATGGTGCATCATAATAATAATGTAATGTGTTGTTTTTTTATACGTTTGTATTTTGTTTGAATGATTTCTGTGTCGAAACTAGAAATGGAATCTTTAAAGCAAAATGACTATACAAATCTCAGAAAGGAGAGGTAAGCGCAGACCAATGTGGCTAAAAATGAATATGATTCAATTTCAAATAAAAGTATCCATTTTAATTTTTCACACTTTAATTTATTTAAATCATTCGGTTTCTTAAATCTATTTGTTCTTTATCTAATTAAAACTAAAAACAAATCCAAAACAAAATGCTCCGAGTTTAAAGAAAATAATACACTTATTTGGCAATCATTAAACTGGCTACAACCACTCAACGTAATCTATTTAGAACTATTGTAATTCTCAGAGCTTAAAAAATATTTCCGAAGAAATTTAGATAGGATTCCGTCGGTAAAATTCTGGGAAGTATTTGTTTCTATATAGTTTCATTTTTACTGAAGCATGTATGATTTTTATGGCCATGAATAAATACACTAAACGCCATGACTTTCTTTATATCCAACTATTAATCGCATTGCCTTTAAAAATTCTAATTACTTTTATGCTGTTAAGGTATTCAGTTTATTTATTAACGTCTGTTTGTACCTACTCGTTGGTCTAGATGGTATTGCCAGTTGAAATATTTGTTACGCTCAATATATTTAAATGGAGGCAAATGAAATAATTACCTATCAGGAAATAAGTAAATTCATTTACAGTTCTCATTTTAACTTCTTTTTTTTTTTTTTTGTGAGAGTAACTATTTTACTTGAGGTTAATTATTTTAAATCTCTATTTAATATAAAACAGCCCAAAACCATTTATAATTAGATCAGACTCTCATTTGCCAAGGGAAGATGAGTAGCGATGTTTAATCAACTTATATGGCTCATATTTTTATAAATGCTGAAGTATAATAATTACACATATATTAATTACTATTCATCCATATAAAAATATGAACGTACAGAGAGCAAATATATTCAACACTTTCTCCGTTAGATAATACTCAAATAATCAGTTTTCTGAACAAGCAACATTAAGGATTAAATAAAATTATGTATTCATGCAAAATTGCAAAATATTAAAACTAATCAGAAGTTTTACGTAGAAGATACTTCAAATAGTCAATAATAAAAAAAATCTTTGAATTCGTGTGACGAATTTTAGTTCTAACATCTTTTACTCTTAACGTCTGTTATAAAACTCCAATTTGTTGCTGTTTAAAAAGCCATCCTATTAACACTGTCTTTCCTGCGACTTTGTTCCTCTCATCTATTACCGAGAACTTTTCAACTACAGACTGAAAGAAATTTTAATATTTACAACTTATGTACCCTGGTAACATATCCAATGAGACACGAAGTTTAACATAAAACATTACAATCAGATTTACGAACATTATATTTTTGGAGAGAATAGTAGGTGAAATAGACAAATGAATGCAAACATATTTAATCAAATTATTAACAAGAAATGTTTTGATACACTGATGTTGTTTTGTTGCTGTTGTTGCTGTTGTTGTTGTAGTTTCTGATGTTATTCCAGTTGGTTTGGGTGGGTAATATGATAGAAAGAAAGGAATTCTTCCAAAAATTAATATGAACGCCACCAAGCATTTTCGGCCATAGACATTTCTAGTCTTGTTCAGAAGTGGGACTCACCAAACTGCACATTTCTTTTGGGGGTTCATGTAACTTCCGAGGGGGCAGTTGAAAGCTTTGGAAAACTCTTCTGAATTATGAAGAGTACCGATTACCCTGTAAAACAATATAGATAATAATCATTATTACATACAACATGACGATTTATTTAGTTATTTCTTTCGTACAACATATTGTCATTCTGCAATTACTTTTCATTGATATTGTCATGTAATTTTACATATTTCTGGAGAGTAATTGATCGTCATTTCTGCTACTTAGTTATTCATTTGAGTAGCATTGTCAATTAAAGTAAAAGATAATAAAATAATTATCCATAAGGAAATAAATTAATTGCTGGCCTCTTGTAGACAAGAGATAAGTTATATCCCGGAAACAACATGCCGAACTGATCCAATCTTTTCATATTTTTTTAAATTTTGAATATCTATCTATCGATCTATCTATGCTTCATAGTATTAAACCTCGATAAAATCGAGATTTGTACTAATAGTTTTAATACTTGTTTTAATTCTCAACAACACCATAACTTAGTTACCTCCCATGAAGCGTTACTCAAGCCAATCATACGTTTTCAACTCAGCGTTCTTCACTTCACAAGTAAAAATAAATTTAGCTTTCCGATGAATACAGCAATTTTGTGTTTGAAAAGGATGAACACTACAATATTTGTCTTGAAATAAACAACACTGATGATGATAGTGTGCAATGTCGAAAGTACTCGGAATAAAAGAATATGTATCAACACGGTAATTTTCTCTCTTCCTTTTAATAATGACATCAAAAAGCTTGTCTGTGAATATGAAAGGATCCAATTGTAAATAAGTAGACAAAACTCGTCTAATTTATTCAATGAAACATGTCTCAATGAAAACATGCTGCCAAAATATATGCACACACACACACTCACAGACACACACACACTCATATATATATATATATATATATATATATATATATATATATATATATATATTTAAATCCTGATGTGAAGCCAACCGAATGGTCAGCCAAACGTTGGAAGACCATGGTTAAGGTCCAAGGGCAAACTGAAAAACAACCTTACGGCCGTCAACATTCCAAATAGTTCGTTTTTGAGGTGATATCCAATGTGAGAGCTGAATATGATGTTCCACTGGAATCGAATAGCACAGAGCTACTTCCATCAACCATCTTCCCGAAACACGGGCTAGAAAAAAAGTAGCAGAAAACATATTTTCCATTCGGGATTCAAACTCTTATACATTTGTGCTCTCTGCTCTTCGCTACAAGTAACTCGCAGAATTAAAATTCCATGAAAGGCAACAATTGTGGAAAACTCAAACGTCAAAATCGACGGGACAGTTCATCATGTGTGTGTGTGTGATAACGACATGTAATTTTTGAAGAACAATTTTAGAGGAAAGTATATGACAAATTGAAAAAAATTTTCATATAACGCATTTAGTCGTTTAGAACTTCGTCAGACTAAAATTATGTTTACGTTGATGCGACTACACATGCGCGCGAACGAAAGACGCTGGGAATTTAAAATTTAAAGATTTTTTTTTTTGTCTTATTAATATCTGTTTTTTTTTTGTTTGTTTTTTTTGTTTTTTTTTTGTATCGAGCTAATTTAATTTAGATTATCTTTTTCTGTCTTTGCATCAACATAATCCTTAACATAGTTCGATAAAGTCCTAGATGAAACCATTTAAATATTTTCTTTCGAAAACTTTTCGGACACTCGGACTAACAGTTAAGGGTGAACAACTCTTGTTTTATTCATTGTATATTTTGCATTAAACACACACACACTTAAAGAAACATTCCAAAGCAATTTTAATTTGCTACATTAAACAATATTGGTCTTGAAAACTCACTCTAGCTCAATCAAATCATTTGAGTCAATTTATCTTAAACAATCTATGATTTTTATACGAATATTTGTTGTTGTTTCACATCATTTTTGTTGTTTCTATCTTGCATTATTAGCCTTGTGCAATACGATAAATTTTAAATGTTTGTGGAGAAATGATTTTTTTTCTTTTGATACGCAGCCAACCTCACATATCCAAACATCCTTCTGATAAATTTGAAACCTATTTAACTTTCACCTCGGCAACAATATCAACGTTAGGTCCGATGATGTTTTAAATGCCGAAGCGCGTCACACAAACATTTTCCACTTTGTCATTAATTTTCCTTATATTGTTTTGCTATATAAAAATGTATTTATCATTTCCCCGACATATATAAAATGCTTCGTCTCTTCGCGATTATGGCGCCCCACGGATTCGTTTTCTTTATTATTTTTGAATTGCTGAAATCTTTTCGAAAATAATGCAGTGGTTTCCTGTTGTTTCCTTCACGATTTTGAATTCAGATTTGTGTTTCACTTACACTTGAACAGACTACATTGTTATTTAATCCATAGTTGAGGAGAGAAGTCATTTGTAAGATGTGAACATAATAGGCAATTCTGCTCCTTTCCGTTACGTTACCAGCACATTCTTTGAATGTTTATAGAATGTAAAAATATATTAAACTCTTGCAAGCATTTCGGCGTGATCATTCTCCAACTGACTTTATGCAAGCTTTATTAAAAGAAATGCGATCCTTGGAATAAAAAGATATGTTAAATTGATAAATATAATATAAACCTTTACATGCTGAAAAAAGATCTGTATTACCCTGTTTAAGTAAATGAGAGTTACTTCCCTTGAATTCTATATGCGAAGTTACTTCCCTTTATAAAATTCGTTTTCCCGATTTAATTTTTAGTGAGAAATATTGAATAGCAAAATGCTATTCCTTTTATTTGACGAGGATCGCTTTCCGTTATTCATCAACTATAATTTCCATTAAACTATGTTTGTTGGTTCTACGTTGAATAACTCAAATTCGAAGATTTTGGGGATTTTTTATATATAATGCTACAACCTGGAGTTTTTTCGTGGCTTGAAGCTATGAAAAGAAAAAAATCTGGCAACTAGGATTTCGCATCTCATGTATTACTTTTCCCATGTCAAGATCACTCGCCGATATTTGGTCGAAATACATGTGTATTTAAGGCTAAATCTCAAGTAAAAATGACATTATTTCACATTTAGTTGAAATACAGAATCAATACTGTTTCCTTTATATGATTCTATATCATTCTGATGACACTTGTTTTTGGGGGGTTTTTTCTTTAATTAAAAAGAAAAATGAAAACACGTATTTCAAGATACGAACGACAATATGGGAGAAAACTGTTATCACTTTGAAACAAGACAAATAATGGCGCCGTATTTATTTGCATTTTCATTAAACTAATTCCGTTTTAAAAAATATGCTTTACGCAACACGCAGAATATCAGCATCAATAATAGATAGAAGCATATTTAAATAGGTTAAATATTTTCTTCTTTTATGTGTCGTGTCTCTTCAGAATGTAGGTGACTATGGCTCTCCACAGCTTCCTGCCCTTTGTAAGTCCAAACCAGGTTTATCCACTAATCGCCCCCACTTGTCCGTCTTCTGCGTTCCAATTATATAAACTAATTCAATAGGCTTTTCGCTGTTTCTCTCTGACCCTCTTCCGTTTATGTCCTGTGAGTGTTAAATTCTCCGAGCCTTCTATCTTCATGCGTCAGATACTTACTGCCTCTTTCTGATTGTAAGTATGTGTTCTTTTTGTTTCTATTTTCTTTAAGGGTCCCTTGTTGCTCATGTTTTTTGTCCATGGTATTCTCAGCATCCTTCTGGAGAACTATATCTTTGTCGCTCCAAGCCTCATTTACATTTGTGAAGAAATTGACAGCATACGGAAGTGATATATTCTTTGTTTCTAACGAAAATTCCCTATCTTTTAATACTTTGTTTAGTTTTTTGGAAGTCATCTTTCATTATTCCAATAGATGCGCCTTCAGATCTCTGCGACTTCTATAGCCCAACCCAGATAACTTCTGTACTTGATCGATTCTGATGTCTTTAATTCGTAGCTCACGCCTTGGGATGTCAATCTTGCTGACGGCCAAATATACTGTCATTTTTTACAGTTTATAGTTGTCCTTTTTTCTAACATTCCTGTACTATTTCTGACTCATGGTCACATCACATTGAAACAGGTTATTTAAAGCCAGAAAATATTTTTAGATTGTAAGAATTTTTTTTAGATAATAATGGTTTAGCGATACAAGTTTCACTTATTAACCCGTAGCTGCTGGAGAAGAGGTGGCTTCATACCTTTCTCAAATGTATTTGGACATAAGTGAATATAACTAACTCAATGGGAATTCGAACTCAAGCTCTCTGAATAAAAATTCTGAACCATTATCAATTACGCCACCCGCACTCGACGTTGCTCGACTTCAGTGATCGTAAATTACTTTTATTCGGTTATAAAAAAAAAAAAGAGTTTTGTTTTTCTTGTGCTGAGTTGTCTCGGTTCTGAATTGTCCCGGCCTTCAGACGGTAGTGTTCAGTCGGCGGTGTTGAGTTGTCCCTTCCTGATCTGTTGGACTGTTAACATTGTCCTTGCCTATAATAAATCCTGGTAGGACTCTTAGGGTCGCGGTGCTATATAGGTTGAATAAATACAGTGAGGACACATATATCTTACGCCTCTAATGTTGTATACTTGTTCGATTCGTTTTCTATCTGCGTGTATGCAGTGTAAACAATAAAATAAAATATACCTAAATCGGCCAGGACTATGAACTCCAGTCAGAATGCGGTTGTGAGCATACTGGGGGCGCATGTTACCGCACCATACCTGAAAGAAGAGAAAAATTACTTTAAAAAAATGTTTATGCATCGGTGTTTGACTCTAGTAATTATGTAATTTTATTTCCAGCCTACACATATCGGCTTTCAACAAATAGAGTTATTGATCCATTTTTTTTTTATAAATTTGCGTATAGTTAAATTATTAAGTTACAGCTTTAGAACAAATTATCAAATACTATTACATAACCTATTTGCTATCAGCGTTTTATATACAGAGTGATTAAAAGTAACTGCCTATTTTATGTATGATGGACTCTTCCGTCTTGTATTATAGTCAAGAAGAGTCCATCATACATAAAATAGGCAGAAGAGTCCATCATACATAAAATAGGCAGAAGAGTTCATCATACATAAAATAGGCAGTTACATTTCAATCACCCTGTATATTATGAGGTAAAAGTGGAAAGATTATACTGAATCTATTGCTAGGTCAGCTGCTAAGAAAGTTGGTTCACTGTGTCGTACGAGACGATTTTTCTCTCCAGAATCTATCTTACATATGTATAACTGTACTATTCGTCCATGCTTAGAATATTGCTGACACATATGGTCCAGTGTCCCTGCTATTTACTTAATCTCCTTGGTAAAATCCAAAGAAGAATCAGCAATATTATTAGCCCTAATATTATTAGTCACTTTCCCATCGGCGTAAGGTTGCCTGTCTGTGTCATTTCTATAAATACTTTCATGTTAATTGTTCGGATGAGCTTTTCGGTATCGTGCCCAGACTTAATCTGCAAAAACTTAAATGCAATGTCAATCGCTATCTACTGTCCACCTGATTACTCTTTTCTCTTCCAGCTCATTATTAATGTTTCTGCTACTAATTCTTGCACACCCGGTAACCTCTTATGTGTTAGTGGCTTTACATACTTGCATGGGATGATACCGATTTAAAAAAAAGTCCTTGCCGTTTTTTTACGTCGTATTGGATGAAGTTTTCACTGATGCTCAAATGAGCGTGTCACGTGCCTGGAAAGGGGTAGGGTGGGATAACATTGCTCTTGACCAATTCAGGTGCAATGCGCACATATATCAGTCATAGCTCGAGCCACAGAAATGCAACATGTATCAAAGCAGTTCGTTCGGAGTCGTCTGCTTTATGACCTTAAGGTGGGCTTGTCCGCAGCCGCATCAAGTCGCCGATTACGTCAAGCCTTTAGAGATAATGCTGTTACTGAACGCACCACTAGGCATTGGTTACAGAAGTGGAAATCGGGAGATCGATCCCTTCGTGATGAACCTAGCAGTGGCCAGCCACAGGTCCTGGATTATGAGGCCCTGAAGGCGGCTGTAGTGAAGGACAACAGCCAAACCTGCGGTGAGCTTGCCGAACGCTTCTAGGTTCCTGATGAAACAGCCAGACTTCAGCTGCACCACATAGGGAAGGCATACAAGTTGAGTAAGTGGGTACCCTATACACTGTTGGAAGCCAACAAGCAACAGAGAGTGACATACTGTTTCACGTTGCTTTCTTACGTTGCTTTCGTACTCATACTTGACCAAATGCTCACCAGTAACGAAAAGTCAGTCCTGTATGACACTCCCAAGCATACCAAACATTGGTTGTGACCACGAGATCATGTGCGTTATGCCACAAGACCACCTTTACACCCACTTCTAAATCCATAGACAATCAATATTTAGGTTCTAGCAATTGTTGCAGCCTAAGGAAGAATGTTTATTTACACTATTTATATGTGATATTATTTATTGAAATTCTTGGCAAAACGTCGGCTAATTACCAATTGATTCAAACTTTATGAAATGGTAAATAATAATAGTTGGTTCCCCTATCTTAATAATTTAATAAATGTTTATAAATGAATAAAAATTGTTTTCACATTTATTTCTTTATAAATTGTTAAATGAAAAATATTGCATTGCGTTAGTTCTAATTGTATTCGTTTTTAGAATGTTGTAAATACAAATATTAGTAGTGGTGTTTAATATTTTTGTTGTAAATTCTAAAGAACAAAATGAAAATGTATAAATTGACTTTCATCATATGTTTAGGCTTTATTCCGATTCAATTTATCGCTTTTTAAAACAACAAACATTGCCGAGGATGGAAGGTAGTTAAAAAAAAGCGGTGTCCTGAGAAAAACCGTCCTTTTGACACTTCGTTTTATAGCGAACACATTTGTCCATGTTTGCCAATTGTCTTCTCTAAGATCTACAACCTTTATTTGCTCGAAACAAAAATCAAATATTAACCATCTCCTCCCTTTAATATAACCAAATAGAACCTTTCTCATTATATGTAAATATATTAATGCAACGACTAATGTATATTTGACGTTTTCTACGAAAGTTCTTTTAGTGAATCACTTCTAGTTTCCGGATCCGGAACATTTTGACGTAGGAAAAGTCGCCTCAGGAATTTTCGCCGTAGGAAACTTCGCCGTAGATGATTTTTGCCGTAAGACAATTTCTCTGCATGTTTTTTTGCGATACCCTTATCTTGAACGTCCCATTTGGAATAATGTTCAATTTAATATGCGAAGTACCTTGTTATCAAGTATATATGGATATCTTTTTTACAGGATCTAACATCACGAAAGAAATTAAAAAGTAAACATTTATTTAAAAAATAAAAGACTAAAAATATATCAAATTAATAAAAAAAAATAATTTAAAATGTGTGCAAATTCCAAGCAATGCTTCGTAAATAATGTGTTTGTTTTTGGTTTGTTTTTGCGTTGGACTGTAATTTCCCGCTGAAGTCTTGCATTGATATCAATATATATTTTCTTCATTTGTACTGCATCTCCTTGATCTAAACCCCACTTTTTCTTTTTTTGCTAATGTCTGTCCCCTTATCAAATACGCAATTAGTTTTAACAAATGTAGGTGCATGTTAGTCATGGAGTTCTGTACTGCATTGTGGAAGCCTTCTATGCTATTGTTGGTTGCTAGATATACTTCATAACAAGGAATTTCGCATATTTAAAAAAAATGCGGCGAGATTGTCTTACGGTAAACATCCTATACGACAAAGTTTTCTACGGTGAAAATTCCTGAAGCGAGTTTTCCTACGGCAAATATGTTTATGGCGAATGTTCCTAGAACCCTAATTTTCAATTAGTTCCTCAAATTATATTTCCATAATTATATACATCATTTAATCATTCCCTATAATGCGTTCTTCAAAAATTTGCATGGCCATATTTTTTTATAGAATGACGTAATACAAAATTAAGTATTAATTAAAAGTAACCTGAATATCAATTTGTTTCATATAATGACTTTACTGAAATTCTCTATAAAAAGTTTTACCTGTGCGAAACCAAGGAAAAATAGTTGCTCGTGGGTGAAATTAAGACCTGGAAGTAATGGTTCTTCGTAGCCTCGTTTACCGATCCAATTTTTATAGGCCTGCAATAAATTGAAAAACAAAAGGAGAAATTTCATTAGGGTCAATTGAATTGAATCACCTCGCAAAATACCAAGTGGCTTTCCATTTCATATTAAAAACAAACATAAAATTATAAGATATGATAATCGCAAAACAATAGTTATGAAGTGGGATTTCCTTCGTATTCCGGTAAATAACCCCAGCTTCCTCCCGAAGGAGAGGTAATGCCTGAGGTGGGGGGGATGTCCCTCTAGGGTTTGAGTCAATATTATTAGCAGAGGCGCGAACCCCTCTTCGCCCAGCATATTATACTTAGCTACCGACAGCTTTTCTACCTATACTGATTGGGCATTTATGTAGTTTATGCCTTAGCCATGCTATTAAAATATCACTATAAATACAAAGACATCATTTTCTATCTGAAAACTCAAGCAGAAATATCACTGAAATGTCTAATTATGGTTTAACAAGATGTTATTTAAAAACAAAATTGTCATTGTTTTCTTACATTTTCACTCTCTTTTTAAGCGTTTCCAATTCCGTTTTATATTTATATTTTTAAATTTTTAGTTATATTGAAATGTTCTATTTTTCTATTTATTAAACACAAGCATAACAAATTTAATCAACCAATTAAGCAAAGTAATAATTCTTGCGCATAATCTAAGCCAGTTAATTACTGGTAATAATTAACACGCTTAATTTTTGCGTTAAAAATGGTTTGGAAAAAAACAATAGGACAGTATGGTCACTTAGTGGAAACAAAATATTTTTTAAAACGTTTAGTGAAATTTCAGGTACTAAATTAAAAGGAACCAATTTTGATAACGTCATAGATATTTTTAAAAATATTTTGAAGTAATTTCCAAACTCACTTAGAAGAGTAATGTGTATATAAATCAAATTTGTAAACAAATTCATGTCGGAATTATTAAAAGAGATTTTTAAAATTTGCTGTTAAAAAAATCGTGTGCCATCATCCTTAGTTAATGAATTAATCCCACATTTTCTTAAGTTCTTAGAAAAGGTCCATCTATTTCACCCATTTTTTAACTCTCATCCCTAATAATGCACTGATTTAAGTTTTAAATTGACTTGGTCAATAATCAGTAAGGCACTCACTCGAAACGACTGCTTTAAACCACCGTTATCTGCAATATTTTCGCCCATTGTATTTCTGCCATTAATCTGGAAACAGAGTAAAAACAGAAAAAAAAACAATTAAACAAATTAAAATAGTACAGAAGTTTGTTTCTCCTGAAATAAAAATACAAATACAATTTTATCATTATAATTTTTGCTACGATGACCTACCATAGTTTACAGGAGGAAAACGTTCTAAATATTGCAATAATTATCGAATAGTCAGTCGTGCAATAGCTATGTTGGTCTCACAGCAGTGTATGATTACATCAATAGACTTCCTTTTCTCATCTCTCAGAAACCCTCTTCCAAGCTCTGAATCCACTTACAGAGGAAAAGTAATGATCCCCAAAATCGTATATGTCTGGGGAAGATCCAAAAACCAAATTTAAAATCACGTACGACAAGGAGAAAATGAATCACCAAGTTATTTAATAACTTCATAGAGAATGTTTTGTGCGACGACAAGCACAGATATGATGAGATGGACACTGATCATTTAAGCAGCTTGTACCACATTCCAAATAGATATACTAATAAAAAAAAACAGTATTCCTGTTTTCCCTCCATAGGCCAGTGTGCTGATGACGGGGGTTGGGAATCTGCAGTTGACATAGGTGTTCGTAGTTGGTATAAGAATGATCTTGAACAAAAATTCAACATTCTTTGCCACATATTCCAAGAATAACTTAAGCTGACCTTTCCAAAACAGAAGTTATGATCTGGAATTGGAAAGAGAGAAATGATAGCGCATCACAAAAATTCAGAATGTTGAATTAATTCCAAACGCTTCAAATACCTCGGTATTATAACAAAACCAGTAATATGAAATAAAGAGATTGAACATAGGATATGTTGCTCTAGGTTCATTTTTGGCACCAAACAGTACTATGCTACAAAACCAAAATATTAACTTGAAAGCTTTTATAGCCTCACTAAATCTAGACTATGAGTGGACGGCATGGAATCCGACTTTTCCAGTAATGTCTAAGCTATATATACAATCGTTTTCTCAGATCACTGATTAAAAATGGCTTCAAGTGAATGAATCCTTGAGCTCTTAATGAAGATAATGCCTCATTACACCTATATGACATGAATGGTCGCTCGTACCCGCGTATTCCTTCTGTTAGAGCGGCTAGTCAATCCCTGTCGCAGATTCCAGATTAGGCACATTTGTGCTTGTTCAACGCCCACAGAGCCCACCTGTGACTTATACTTCAATTATGCTGAGCGGATTTTAGTTACAATTTCTGGGAGAGTGATCAACAGTCTGAATAAGGCCAGTACGTTTGAACTCTCGGTCACGATGACTTGTAACTTTTGGTAGCACATTCATCGACGGCTTCCAAATACTTTGGTCAACCCGTGGTATGGTTTTCAGACACTTTTCAAAGGTACTGCACGCTGGGATAGCTTCGCAAGACCGATAATAAAGAAGTTACCTTCCTGATAGATCGAACATGGTAAGATTCGAACCCAGGTCTCATTATCTGAAAGTGAATGTTCTAACCACTCGGCCACGTGACCTTATGCAGACCTGTATACCGGGGTTGCATTAAGAGCTTTACTAAATAAAATAAAATAAAAACATATCATTTGAATACTCCTAACAACAGCAACGACAAATGGATTGCACGTGTAAGTAGAATAAAAAATAAGGATATAATGGAGAAGTTAACTTTCCATAGAACCTTAACAGAAGAACTGGAAGAAAACTTCCATCAAAGTCTGATTTCCCGATAAAATGTTTTAAGAAAAAGATTTTATAAATTTCAATCGACAGTAATACTAACTGTTCAGCCAATGAATGTCGAATGTTTCCTCTACGGAATCAGTTAATTTCAACTTTGCCATTAATCTCTAGTTTTGTATTGTAATCGTTTTCGCTAAAAATAACAAAAATGTTAGTTTTATCATTTCTGCGAGTTATTTTATTTACTTGTTTCACCCCAAGCAAGGTGTTGATGCCACTAGAACACAGGGTGGTTACAAGGAATAAAATTGAAAGAACGGGGCGGGGAATTGACGAAATGACCAAAGGTACAGGGTTCAAGAAAACGGAAGGTGGTGATTGACGTTGCACTTAAATTTCTAAAAAATTACTATACAGTATGTCCATAAAGTCTGAACACATGGGAAATCTCATTAACTAATGTTTTTACCTCCACAGATGAAACATGGTTTTATGTAAAGAAGAAAGAATTGACTTCTTTCTCTGGGGTATGCTGAAGGAGAAAGTGTACTCAATGAAAATCGCAGATGCAACACACTTGATTGAACACATAAAAAGTGAATGTGCTAAAATTAACGGCAATGTGGAGTTATTGCATCTTGTTCACGTGAATCTTACAAAGCGCATCAACCTTTATATCACAAATAATGAATATCATATTGAAGATGTTATGTGTTAAAATTCCAACTCAAAAAAATGTTATTGAAAATTTAATTTCTTGAAAATATGCATTTTTGCCTATGTGTCGAGATTTAGGGATACCCAGTATTTTGGTTATTTCTAATTAAAGGCTTGTTTTAATCGCTGGGTTCGTTTGCTGACGTTATATCTATTTATTATACCTTCAGTCTTAAGTAAGGTTCATAACCCAGAGTGAGTTGAGATGTGTTAGTCGTATTGCCATTGGAAGATGTTTTGTATGGAATATCAAGGATATTCTATTCTATTTTTACACTGTAGTTGGTCTTATTTAAAGATGGCACGTGTATCAGTCTTCCTAATTACAATGTTTTTTTTTTAATTATTTCTAAATTCAATGTAGGCTTACGTTAGTACTTTGCTTTGTTTTCTGTATCTATATCTACTTTTTATATCTAAAATCTTAAGTTAGATTCATAATCCAGATTAAGTTGGGATGTGTTAGTCGTCTTGTAGTTTTAGGATTTACAAACTTCGCTTAGTTATATTGCTATTAAAATTGGAATAGAGACTGAAATTCGGTAGCAGATGAATAAATGTCTTTTATTGTTTGGAACAATGCAAAACAAGACTCTATTCTCAACAATAAAGCTAAATTTTAAAAAAGAAATAAAGAAAATCACAATGGCCTCCTCAAGAAGCGGATAAACGTATTACAGCTAAAAACATTGATGCCGGATTCATCAAACTCCACAAAGATTATGAACGAATATTACACCGGTTACTGATCTTTGAACGGAAAAACACAAATTGTTAATAAATTCGGTGCTGCGTCCCAAAATTTCATAAATTCTACCCCTGTATATCATTTAGGGTGTGCGGTGTGGTGCAATGTCTAATGGCTCCGAAGTAGAAATCGGAGAGCCAAGTTCGAATTCCAGTCAGGTTTGTTACATTCACTTACGCACAAATACTTGGGAAAGGCATGAACCAAATATGTGTTAAATAACAGGGCAGATTGGAACTGATAGCCTTGGTTGGCAGAAACGGCAGCCGACTTCGAGAAATTTTCTTCCTAGGCAGTCATTTTCACAGATTGAATAATGGACATGAAAGAAATGTGCAGTGATGACCACAACAATTTCTTTTGTTTTAATGTCAAACAATAATACAAAAAAACACCAAAAAAATTAACATAGAACAAAATTATTGGTCCTCTTGCCTCAATAAGTAATTATGCAAACTCTATTCTTGATTATTGCCTTTAACTGTTTTTGATAGTTCTTTACAAGATCCCTACACGCACTAAATAGATATTTTCCTCCATTCTTCCTTGGTAATATCTTCTTGTCCCCGACCAAATTGGAATAACTTCTTTATCTTAGTTTTCTCTTCAAATATACCAATAAATTTTCAATGGGGTTTATGTTAGAACTTTGTGCGAAGTACACCAATATATTAATTTTGATGTCATCAAAGTATTTTGTAACAATTCGTGCTGTGTGTTTCGAGTCATTGACATGTTAGAACGTCCATTGACGTCCCAAAGATAGCTTTCGTTCACTATTATTTTTAAGAATAGCCAATCACTGCTCTTTATCCATAATACTGTGTACTCTCACTAGTTCTCCTTGTCCAGAAGCAGCAAAATATCTCTAGAGAAGAATTCTCCCACCAATGTGCTTAATTATAGGAAGGGTATTTTGGAGTTTTTGAGCTTCATTCACTTTCCCCCATACATAACGGGAGTTCATGTGACCAAATAATTCTAGTTTGTATTCATCTGACCATTCAATATTTACTCCCATGTTCTAGATGGCTCCTAGCACAAGATAATCTACATTTTAGGTGTTTAGCCTTAAGCAAAGGAGTTTTCCTTGGGTGACAAGCGCAAAGTCCTGCTCGATGAAGGCATCTAGTGACTGTCTTCATTGATACATTTAACCCTGATGTCTTTACATCATTGACAATGTTCTTTGTTAAGTGAGGATTCTTTGAGACCTCTCTAACAAATTCCATTTTCTCAGAAATTAACTGTCTTCTGCCAGTCCTTAATTTATTCTCAACGCAATGGGTCCCATTGTACTTCTTCATAATGCTACAAATCGTGGATCTATGAACATTTAAATACTTGGAAGGTGTCGTGTATTCATCACCTTGTTTGTACGCATCAATTATTATCTTCTTGTCAAGTTCAGTCGTCTTCGTCATGGTTGCAGAACAAATGAGTTATCATGGTACGTGGCACTCACATATTGTCTTCATTATCTTTATAGAATAAGGTCAATACTATTTCATTTTCAAAAGGGTGTTTGTATTAAATGTCAAATTAAGAAAAAAAAAACATTACATTTGCCATAGAGAAATATTATTTCATAATTTCCATTAGTGGAGGAGGGGAATAATTTTGGACTACCCCAACTTTTAGAAAAATCTATAACTATGAATATAATAGACCGAAACTTCATAAAATTTCATGAATTATTCAAAACTAAATACGGAATCAACTATTTAGAGTAAATTTAATAAGTACTAGCAAATATTCGAATTTCCTTAGAAAATATGTAAATATACAGTAAGAGTAAATAATTTCTGTCCACAACTGTATATGTCGCCTCAAGTCTCCTCTTTCTTTGTTTTTAACGAACTATTTCTGTTTCATAATATTTCTGTTTCATAATATTTCTGTTTCATAATATTTCTGTTTCATAATACTATGTTTAGGTTCTGGAAGTCCTCTTTCGCTATTCGTTTGTTTTACTCATTGCACTCCAAGCAAGGCTATAAAGCCACTAAGATGCACGGAGTTACTGAATGTTAGAGAATATGACAGAAAAACACTATTAATGAAAGACAACAATAAAAGAATAAGAATTAAGAAGATATAATATAACGATTGACATTGTATTTAATTTTGTTAAGATCAAAGTTGTCTGGAAAGCAAAGGCGAGAAGGGTAATAGAAGAAACTGTTAGCATAGAACTTGTGGTGTCATATTTTTCCATCCTCTGTTAAAACATTTCCCAGATATCCACATTTTTATACTTGCTTAATTTTTGTGTCTCCAAATCGTAGTCCACATCTTGGGCTGCTCATCTTCCTGACAACCATACATTCTGTCTTCTTACAGTTGATCTTGATTCGTCCGTGTATTGAATACTGTTCCAAAATTTGGTCTGGTGCTCCTACTGTACATCTCGAAATTCTTGGCAAAATCCAAAGACAGGTCTGCAATAGAATCGATCCTAACCAGCCATCTCGTCTCCAGTCACTTTCTCACCGACATGACGTAGATTTCATGTCTGTTCTACAAATATTTTCATGGCAAATGCTCAGAAATATTTTGAAAGGGACGTCTAATTTCGCTACTTATTTATCTTAAATGAACTTTGATTGAATCTTTTTGGGTTTTTTTTTTTGAACTCATGGTTTGTGCAACCTATATAGATTTTTATGTTTTCGGGGTTCTCAATAGATGAGATATTGCATTGGTATACTAATGATTCCATGCGACATTTATTTTACAGAGGTCAGTTATGAGGATTTCTACAGTTACATAATTTTTGTTTATCTTCATCTCTTTTTATTTTTATATTGTCTAAATTTCTTTGGTTTTGATCTAAGTGTTTATTCAAGATATTAGCATTATGTTTCTTAATAATTTTCTCTAAGTTTTCTGTACAGCTGTAACTTAATTTTAGTGTATTTTTATCGAAAATAGTACTGAATTTACTATCTTTAGGAAAATGTTTAACGATTAATGCAAGGAATTTTTAACCTAAATTATTCTTTACCAATTGGTTGTATAGCAAATTATTTTTCTACTTCTGTTTTTTCTCTGCTTTCCATTTCCCTTTTTTATATAAGTTAATTTTGGGGTTTTGTAGCCGCTATCTTAGAGCTTTATCATAGTAAATCTTCTCATTTGCTGAATTTGTACATATTCTTTTTTTGATAGATAAAGGTATATGCCTAATTATAGATGGAGGATGATTAGATTTAGGGTGTATATATAAAGGATTAGTATTGGGTTTTTTATAAGTTATGTATACATTTTTCATTAATTCTAATGTTATATAAAGGAAGTTAACTTCGCTTAACGTAATTTTTAAGTTCAGGCATTTAAATTCTTTATATAATATTTTTCTGATTTTATCGATTTTAAAGTTAGTAGATTTCTTTATAATCATAATTCCATCGTCTCTGTATAAACCAATGTTAGTTATATTAATTTGACGGTGCGCTGTGGGATTTTATAATATAAAAAGACCTCAGAAGACTCAGCTAAGTCTATTGATCCCATTGTAATGTCAAAGTGGTCATAAGAAGTTTATGGCCCTAGCCTTTAATTGTATGTAAATGGATTTCAGTTTCTGCTATGGGATGCTACTCTATGCCAACAACGAGTCTGTTTTACAAGATTTTACAGTAAGATAAATTAGTTAAGTGATAGATTCATAATTCTGTGAGTAACACCGAAACATCCATTGGAATATATATATATATATATATATATA
Source organism: Acanthosepion pharaonis (assembly GCA_903632075.3). Classification (NCBI taxonomy): domain Eukaryota; kingdom Metazoa; phylum Mollusca; class Cephalopoda; order Sepiida; family Sepiidae; genus Acanthosepion; species Acanthosepion pharaonis. Next base: position 2,594,661 of record CAHIKZ030001813.1, read on the forward strand.
TATATATATATATATATATAGAGAGAGAGAGAGAGAGAGATACCCTTCCCCTAACTATTGGATTTTTGGAAAATGTTTGTCAATCTTATTTGAATTAACGCACAAAATATTTTTACCGTAGTGTTTTTCGTTTTGTTTCTCCCTGTTTTTTGTTTTTGTTTTTTATAGCTCTATTCTCATACAACTTTCGTTTATCGTTTTATATTTTGACTGATTTGTTAAAATTGTTGCTGAATAAATGGATTAAAATAAATGGGAAAAAAATAAACGAATTTAATTGAATATATACTATATGTCAAAAGTCTGCCCCCCCATGATATTTCGAAGAATCGCCCACAAATTGAAGTTTGCGTGCACTTTTCAAAACTATTTTAATAGCTCACTTGGAGCCAGAGCGATTTTACATTTGTAAAGCATTTTATCCAATAATAATAACGAAAATTATCTATTATAGCATAAAGTTTCCTTAAAAATTTTCTCCTTTTTGTTTAATCTACCTTGTTGCCTAATGGTACTCTTAGAGCTGACGGATTTTAAATTTTAGGTAACCCCTCTCTAAAACATAATTGAATGCTATGCATTAATGCGTTGAATAGTTCTAGAATCTCAGCTTAGCAGGAATTAATTAAACCTTAGAAGGTATGAAACTAGTAATTATTTAATCCATTGGGTCGGCCCCAAACCTTTGACCTATAGAATATATATTCCTTGGTTTTTAGTAGCAAAGAACAGTATTTCATTTAGCATCTCTTCTAAATTTGAAATTTAATTTTGAATGCTACGTCTCTTCAGAACGTAGACGATCATAACTCTCCACACTTTTCTCTTTTATTATAAGTGAACTGTCATGAAACGAATTCCCTGGCCTACTCAACGGTTTGGAATCCAGACTTTTCTTTCTCTAAGACTGGTTACCACCCAAGGTTACAGATCACATTCTATTCTGCTATTTATGATTGGAGAAAAAGGAACGGATTAATATATTTCACAAGGTCATTTGCGCGAAGCTAAATGCAACTGACCAGCCCTGAACTTGAACTCGGCTGACCGAGATGACTTTCCGATGTTTGTTTCACTACAATTTATTCCTGGCCTTAAACGTCCAGGGTATGGTGAAAACTACACCCGGCATTTAGGCCTCTGACCGAGAGGTTTTAAGGAGCGTGGAACCACCTCTTAATTGCCGACCGGGGTGGTAGCACCTGTTAGCGTCCCAGCTATGGCCAAATAGTTAAGACTATAAAAGTATAAAAATAGATTTATTTTTATATTAAAAATACCGGCAATATATTTTTTTTTAAATTACCAAAAATAAATTTTTGAAAAAGAAAGTATTACCAGCAATACATTTACTCTCGACAAAAACCCTCTTTGCAAAAATACATCAATTAAACTTGATCTCCAAACTGATTTCTTACAAAGAATACATATTCTATTCATAGGAACCTCTCCTAAAAATCTTGTCAGAATTAAATAACCCATTGAAGTTGGTATGCCGTAAAACAAAATAAAACGAAATCTTGACCTTAAACTTGATCAGTAATTGTCAGCCTGACTTGTTCTTAATTTCAAACTGTATGAGTTGTTAAAAATTCTCCAATAGAACCCTACCTTCATATTTGCTTCTGGAACCAAATAATTTGAATACTGGTTTTCGATACAACTGGCTTTCTCTTCAAATCTGTCAATCACCTCTGTACTCCACCATTGACGCAAGTTCCCTTCTTTATCAAACTGACGACCTGTATAAAAAGAATAGAAAGCATTTTTTCAATTTTTTGTAACACAATATATTTGGCCATATATAATTACAATATATGCAAAAATAGTACGACAACGAAGTGTTTTCTATTTAACCTATACAACGAGATGATCCTAAGAGAACTAGAAAATGTAAATGGATTTATGAACGGTGGGCACAATCTTAACAAGATACGTGGATGACATTCTGTTGACGAGAAAACCACATTCACACTACCTTAAACAAAATGCCTGGAAGGAAATAGTGAACTTGAGGAGTCTAAATTCCTGACAAATTCTTTTAATAGAAAGACTTTTTTAAATTTCATCCGACACTAACTGTTCGGTCAATGAATGTTGAATATTTCCTATATGGAAACGGCTATTCTCATCATTACTAATATTATTATAAAACTAGCAACAAAATCAAATTCTTGGAAAAAAGTTTTGCGAAACTATATATTTTAATACTGGTCAACAGAAACCCGTCAAACTGAAAAAACCAAAACTTCGTACTTAATGACTATTTTTCTTTTATACTTCACTCGAGTATTGAACTACTTATTTACGCCATGTTGAAAAAACAGTTCTAGCACGATTACCGAAGTTAAGCAACGTAAAGCCTGGTCAGTACCTAGAGGGGTGACCGCTTCGGAATACCAGGTGCTGCAAGTTTGGATGTACGGATGGTGTACTAGCGTAATTGTTAATCGGATTTCCAATTCCAGTTGGGTTCGTTATATTCATGTACGCCTTGGAAAAGATATGAATCCATACCTTCTTCCCGCATCTATCGGTTAATTAGTAAAACTTGTAAGAATAAATCATTTTTATTCCGAAAAACGAATTCTTACAATCTAAAAATACTTTCTGGCTTTAAATAACCTGCAAAAGGTGGGTAAGCCTTAAAAATGAATGAATGAATCAATCAAAATAGACGTATTTACGCCATATCATAAATAAGTAACTTTCTATAGAATGCGTTGAGTGGCTCATAATGGCACACTATTGGTCAGAACTTTGATGACACGAACTGAGTGGGGGGGGGTATAATCCTGACAGACATGGATTGCCTTTATTGAATCTTCTTTTATATATAAGACCAAAAAGGCACGAATTCACGCAGACGGTTGCAAGAATTAGAAGCGACAACATAATTTCCACACCCAGATTCCTCAGTGGAGTAAGCCTTTACATGGTGATGACATTCTAGCCAACGTGTTGATATACTTTCACCCGATAATTTCCCTCTACTTCTCACTTCCTTCTCGAAATGATGCTGCAAATATGGTCCCTCATGTAATAAAGCGAGATAATAATGAAAAAAAAGAAAATTTTCCCTCGTTGAAGCAGTCTCTGATGTAGTTTTGGGTTCTGAAGAAAATAAAGCCAGAGACGACACGAAACGCAGCACTTATATCTTAGCAAAAATCTCTAGTGTAATATTTTATGAGAAATATTGCAATGTCTTCCATTATACAAACCTCTGTCATCAAAGCCATGTGTCAGTTCATGTCCAATGACAACACCAATCGCTCCGTAATTCATCGACCTAAAAATGATAGACAACAACAATTAACAGCATATAAACAAAAGAAAAAGGATACTTTTATGTACTAAATACAAGTGCCGACACGATTAAGTTATTCCCTTCAATCTCCACCCCGAGTAACGCTCTTTATTTTGTACGGTACGCTTATTATTTTTTTAAATAATGTTCTCCGCGGTACGATTATTTTATTACATAAATAAATAAATAAAAAGCCCCGTGTACATCATGAATTTAAAATTACCCACCGTCTGAATATTTCATTCGGCACTTATATTTAGTAAAGTACTTATTTTACAAGGCGTGTTCTCTTTTGGATTAAGTGTGTACCTTTATTCATATAAAGATTTATATATATATATATATATATATATATATATATATATATATATATATATATATATATATATACATATATATATATATATATATATATATATTTATATATATATATATATATATATATATATATATATATATATATATATATATATATATATATGTGTGTGTGTATGTGTGCATTTCTTATTACTACAAATATTATTTTTAGTGGGTACGCTTGTTTAAATTGCTAGCCCTGTTTTGTTGTTGTTGTTGTTTTCTCTCTTAAACGTCGAATTTAATAACATTCGTTCTCGATCTTGAAGTCCTACTAGAGAAAAATTGTGCCTCCCGCTTTAGTAAGACTTTTTGATCTAGGCCGGTTGTTATTAATTTCACTGTTTAAGAAAATAAAATAAAATCTGGAATAGCAAATCAGACACGTGTACAGGCTAAAAATGATGTTTATTGTAATAAGAAATAATTTCGGATTTAAAAATGAATTTAAAAATATGTATGCACGAGAAGATGTAAAAAGTTATTGAGCTGACCCACTTCCCCAAATTTGACAAACATCAAAATTCAGAAATTTTAGGCACATCTTCTTACATACATGTGTGTGTGTGTGTGTGTGTGTGTGTGTGTGTGTGTGTGTGTGTGTGTGTGTGTGTGTGTGTGTGTGTGTGTGTTTTAAAGTTACTGCATTAGTTATGTCTATTATATTTAATGTTCTTTCCTTAATGGTTGATTACTTTCCGTCTCTGTGTTGAAAGTGGAAATAAATTGTTTACATTTGTTGTTAGTTCTCAACACGCTTAAGTCATCAGCATGAAAGAATGGAATTAAATGAAAATCAAAGTCCATCTTTTAGAGGAATTTTAAAATTTCATTAATTATTCATTTCGACCAGTGGATGTTAAATCTCTTTGGTGGGAATATTAATATGATGTTATGCCGAAGTTTTTTTTTTTTTATATATATATATTAATATACTTCTGGGGTTTAGGATGAAGTCATTTGAACTGGATTTATTTAGCAGCGCATGATCATTTTTGGGTTAAGGAGAATTATATGTCTCTTACATTTTCATTAGTATTTCTTCTTGTGTTATTTTCCATTTCATAGAGTTGGAAAGAAAGTCTATAGTTTTTCTTGTTGTTCGTTTCGTCTGGCTTCAGTTATTATCAAGAAAGGAATTAAATGGAAGTATTATTAAAAGTAAAGAAAATGTACACAGAGTTATACTACCGCTAATCACATAAATGTTTTCTTTTCCGGAACCGTCATATAGAAAAATCATGGGAAATTTGTTTAAAAACAGTATTTTAACATTCCTAATCAGATGCTTCCTCTGTAGCTATATAACGGTTCTGTGTAGGGTACAGGTTCGATTCCTGTCAGAAGACACATATTTTTTATGAAATTTCTCGTAAATTCAGGCCGGTATATACCTAAAGGATTTATATATATAATATATAAATGCTTTAAGTGTTAATTTATCTTCTTTTGAAAGTTCTAAACATCTTTGCTTACAAAGTCGTACCTTTCTGTGACAAACTTGTGCTTAACCTAGGAGTGAGGAGGGGACGAGACGCATCTTATTACTATCACGTTGAGTGAGTAATTTCATTTTATACTTTTGATTACCACGCCACCTAGTGGCGTTAAGTGAAGTCTATTGGCAAGAAGGTGAAGTAATCTCATAACTAATCCAAAACGTTGAAACTTACATTTAGATTAATAATAGTATGTGAAGGGGACAGAGATTGTGCTACGTGGTTTGATGAAAGTAAGTAGTATGCTTGTACAAGGTGCGTCTCCTAGAATAAAGATGTAAATAAATTTTACATACAGCTTCCTATGGATGAATAGAAAGAAGGAGTGACCCCTTTCCATTTTTACAGCTGACTGCCAACACCACCTAGCGGTGATAAGTGAAGTCCATTCGCAGAAAAGAGGGGGTAGTCAGTGCCTTTTAAAACGCAAAAAATAACATCGAGTCCCCGTGAACTCAGACATTTAAAACATAAAATTTCAAAATATGGCAAATATGTAAATTATCAATAATCGGATTTTGAACTTTTATCGAATTTCTTTTATTCCAATCGAAGTGAGTCGAAAGCTGACTCCTTAACGAAAGCTAACATTAAATACGAACAATTCTGATCCATCCTTACCACTAAGATACGGATATTAAACAAGAAAAAATATGATTAAAATATATAAATGACATAACTTGTTTGTTATCTTCAATAAAACTTGTTCAATTAATATTTACTGCTTATATATATATATATATATATATATATATATATATATATATATATATATATATATGTATATATATATATATATACACACATACATATACACAAAAAACATCTATATAAACACACACACACAGAGATGTGTGTGTACGTATGTATATATATATATGCCTAATTGAAAAATGAAGGGAGAGAGAGAAACAACTTACGCAGGCTGGTGCTTGTCGTAGAATGGCAGTTGAAGAATACCTGCCGGGAACGCTACAATACAAGAACACATAATAAACCGTATGATGATGGATTGCTTTTATGGATATATATATATATATATATATATATATATATATATATATATATATATATATATATATATATAAGTATGGAGAGAAAGCTTTTAATAAACAATGCCCGATTACATAAAGCTGACAACTTCAATTTGCAGCTTGAAGACTGTCCATTGTATGAGGAGCAATATACTTTCAATATTTCCCCACATAAATTCGATATAAGTCGCTAATATCTCGATGGCCTAATCAACATTGTATAAGTATTTACCAGGACGCCCACATCGCACACCGGATACGGCACAAGATCGGAATCAATCTTGTATATCTTACTAGGAAAATGAAGTCATTCATTTCTTTCGGATAAATAGTTAAAAAACGTTTAAACCTTCATGGACGAAAAAGCTAATGGGATAAACCTTAATAATATTAAATATTAAAGCTGGTTTTATAAAAGATCTGTAATATACAATAAGCACGGTTTGCTCGATCTTATGTTATGAGTAAAAAAAAGAATATAGTTTTTAAATTGTAGAAACCGCAAAATAGAAAGTCTTCCGAGTTAACAATGCATAACTGTCACTTAAACACATTTTTCACTTGTTATATATCTCTCCATCTCAGTTAATTTTATCTCCTGAAAATCTCCAAAGGGAAATAAATCAAATAATTCGTAAATTTCTTTCAATTTAATTATTGCCTAATATTTTTATTAGATTAAAAAAAAATGTTTATTTGCATTCAAAAAGTTCAAAAATATTTTTAGCGTTTATACGAGTTTCTGTGACACATATGTGTTTTCGATAAAATCAAGAGATAATTCAATATTATTAAATTCCTGCCAAGTAATAAACAAAAGAAAAAATGAATATGCGCATAACGTAGTCTTTATCAGCGCAGAGAGCAGGATTGTCCAATTCCAATTGCTTTCGCTTTCTAAAAAATATACTTGGGAAAGGTACGGACCCGTCTCTTCTCTCCTCTAGCTAGAGGTTAATAGCTAGGGGCATACTTGGCTCTCTAGTTTTGGCTGACAACGAGTTTAAGAGAATGGTAGCTCTGAATTAAAAACCAGTTGGACATGGTGTTAGCAACTCCACCCCCCAAAAAGAAAACTACTTTCTACGAAAACCACTACAGAAACATGTGTGATGAAGTTTTGGTTCTATACTCCAATATGGGAGTTTAATGGATTAACATGGATACATACAATACACATGAAGCAATTTAAAAGTATTCTTCAAATACCTGTTACATCATATTATATTGCTATTGGATGAGTTCTATTTCTTTGTCTTTATAATACATAAAATACAACCAAACATTCAAAATAAAATTTTAAAAAAATAAAATACGTAGTAGGACCAGACCACCCGGCATTAAATTAAGAGTGGCCAATGTAATCTGCCGCTAAGCAGAATCACTAGCATGTGAACTGCTTGATTCTGCTTAGCAGCTAAATATATTGGCCACTCATATTTTTCTGCGGGGTGACCCTATCCTATTGACTTTTTTTTTATATTTTTTGAATGTTTGGTTGTATTTTATTTTCGTTATTGGGTTCATCTTCCCCACTCTTTTCATAACATATATTTTGATATATTTTTATGAAAAAATAAAAAAAAAATTGTATATTATAAAAGTTTTATGTCATGGATATTTTACAAGGATCCCTGTGAATATGGCAGTATTGTGGTACATGTTGGATCGAATGGTGATGGATTAGTTCTTGTGAAAATGTTGTAATGAATGAATGGGTTGCAAATCAGAATAAATAGGTTTAGGATAATCAGTGTTGACCACCCCACTTCCCCTTCAGTCTTGTACCAAAATTTTAATTATAATACAATAAATAATATTTTTGATACATTTATGTGAATAAGTAATATAATTGTGACATCATAAAACTGCATGTGATCGAATGGGAGTTCAAAATTTGCACCATTGCAATGTATGTTTTACTCCAAGGATATCGAGTATTGATGCAAACCAAAAAACTGTCAGATGTGTACTGAAAATAAGTCTCTTAGACAGCACCTCTCCCCCCCCCCATTGCACTAAGAGAAGCGGGATATGGGATATATACTCATATCTTCATCTTGACAAATATGTTCAAAGTTATTCTTTGGATGCCATGTGATCTGAATTTGTCGAACTTTTTCGGTGTTGTTGCTTAATGCTTTCTTTCATATGATTCCCCAGGTCTTTACAGCTTACGGTCACATCACATTGAAATACAGGTACCCGTACGATCACCGAAGTTAAGCAAAAGTGAACCTGGTCAGTACCTACATGGGTGACCGCTTGGCAATGCTAAATGTTAGCATGGATGTGTGTGTGGTGCAATGTATAATGACTCTGCATTGTTAATCAGAGAGCCGAATTCCAATTCCAGTGGGGTTCGATATATTCACTTATGTTCAGATACTCTTGGGAAAGGTATAAATCCATCCCTTCTCCCCCCCAGCTTGCATCACTATAACCATTATTATCTCCAAATGAAATATTTTTAGATTTTGACATTAAATATCCTATAGAGGTTGATATGCCGCTAAAAAAAAAACAACAACTGGGTCTCTACATCTATAGATATACGTTGCTTTAAGTATACATCTGTGCTTCTGATGCATATAACTAGGTATAAACCATCAACAAGTATCTTGTGCCGTATTTTGAATTAAGGATGCAGAATAAATAAAATAACACTTTCCGATTTTCTTTTAAATATGAGAGTAATTGTTTGAATTCAGTGTTGTATTACAGAAACTTTTAGACTCTTTTATTAAAAAAAATCATGGAAAATAATTTTACGTATATTTTTGTGATTATTTAAACAAAAAATAAGCCACTTACTTATGGAGTTGCGAACAGCACTATAAAACGCGTTTACTACGGCTGGTTGTGTAATCCACCTACATAGGAAGAAAAAGAAGAAAATGAGTTAGAATACCTTTGATATAAAGAATACTATTCATTAATCTTTTTTACTAGAAAGACCCATGAAGATTTCACTGTTTTCCTATTTTAATTTCCTGATAAATCTTAATTCTTCAGTTAATGTTTGAATAGGCGAATGATGAGTTCTACGACAATAGAATATCCGTAGAATTTCTCCTGTCGCATCGTTAAATATTTGATCGTAACAACTTTAACAAAATATTGCAATAACAATCATAAATATGAATGATAGTCATTATTTAAAAATGTAAGGAGGTACAAATGAAAAGTAAGTAAGTGATCATTGCTCTCCACATCTTCTTATTCCTTGTAGCTCTAACTATCCTCCACACTCCGTGTTATGTTATCCATTTATACAAACACCTTAGGTAGGTCACTTAATATATCCATCTTGTCTTTAATATATCCTGTGAGTGTCAATTTTTCCAAACTTTCTTTCCTCATTATGTGTCCAAAAAATTACGACTTTCTCTTTCTGATTTAAATTTTTGTTCCCATTTTTTGTAAAACTCGTTGCCAACATATTCCGTCCAGAGTATCCTCAGCATTTTTTGTAGAACCACATCTCTGTTGACTCGAGTCTCCTCTTCACCAATGAGGAAAATTGTCCCGTATTCATCTTTTGGACGGTGGAGTAATGGATAGCAGCTCGGATAGAGGAATCGGAGAGCTGAGTTCAAATTCCAGTCGAATGCATTACATTCACTTACGCGCCCTTGGGAAAGGTATGAATCATCTTCTTCTCACGATGAGTAAATAGCAGGACAGACTGGATGGCAACTGGTCTACCGCAAAAAGAAATGGTTACTTACTGCGGGAAAAAAAATCTACCTCGACATATATCGAAATCTGCATAATCGCCAAAACGTGTATTACGCATAGGACATAATTGATTAGAGGATTTATATTACTTAGCAGTTTAACACTATTTTATTTGTTTCACCGAAATTTTCCTGTTACTTGAAAACAAATAAAATAGTGCTGAGAGATTTAATCTTTTGTTAGAGATCAAACGCTAAAAGATTTAATCTTTTGTTAGAGGTCAAACGCTAAAAGATTTAATCTTTTGTTAGAGGTCAAACGCTAAAAGATTTAATCTTTTGTTAGAGGTCAAACACTAAAAGATTTAATCTTTTGTTAGAGGCCGAACGCATTTCCAACTCGAACATTCTTTCTTGTCTTCAACTTCTTTTATGTTAAAATTTAATATATATATATATATATATATATATATATATATATATATATATATATATATATATATATATTAGGCATTTTTTCTATTCCTTGCGCTTTCGGATTTCTGTGTCACATTTTCTATTGTCTGTTACAGCCCTTCTCACCGTGATAGAGTCCAAAGGCGTCTCCGAAGCCTCTCCGTGGGTGTGGAACTATTCTCCGCGCTTCAATCTTACTCCCACAGAAAGTGCTCGGATCAACTATATTCCCTGGTCCCGCCAAGTCAAACCTTCACGGCAAGAACACGCCAGGCTACTTAATTAGTAGCACACCACCCACATTCCCTTCGTATTCCATCGCTGAGAAGTAACTTCCACTCGAGCAGCTTCTTCCCATGAACCACTGCCCTGTGGAACCGACTCTCAACATAATCTTCACCTGTTCAAGGCTAGAGTTAACTATTATCTTCCACTCCTATACACACAAGTGGCCTCTAAACATAACCTCAACATCGAGTGGCCCAGGGGCCTTGTAAAAGGTGATCTATACTATAAAAACAAAAGATAGCTAAATTTCTCCACGTGTTTGATTCCGATGTGCATAGTTTATTGCTCGCATCTTGAACTGTTCATAAATTCTATCTTACAATTGTTGCTTAGTGCTTTATTTTCGCTTTCCTTTACGATATTTCTGTGTTTACCATTAGTATCATATAATCTGCGTATCTTATATTGTTAAGATTGTGTCCATTAATAATATACGTTGAAATAAAAAAAAAATTTCATTATAGAATTTTGAAATGTTTCATATTTATGCAGGTCAATGTCAATAACTATCGGCTTTCAGTTCCCTGATAACACAATTTAAAATATTTTAGTGTTCAAACAACACTTAGTGTCATCGAATGCTATGTAAATCAGCTGAACATATTTACATATGTGATTGGCTTGATTGGATTAATTGGAAACGCGTGTAACTTTCTGTAGTCTCGAGTAAATAAGACATTGTAGATATTTAATAAGTAGGCACCTGCACAGATTCACGACACCTAATGTTTAAAATGAATTTTTTTTTTTAAATGAAAACTCTTTCTTGAAGCTTTTATTTTAGTTTTAATTTCAAGCTCATAGATTAAAGTTAGTATTTCTAATAAGCAAATTACTTTGCTGTATTTCAAAATTAATTTAAACTGATTGAAAAGAGTTATTGAGAGATTTTGATTTTTTATTTATTTTAGCGCCTTTTTTAGCCGGCTGTCATCAGAATGTAATTATCTTTGTGAAAAAAATCTTCCAAAAATAAAATATAACTTTTTGAAACACTATTTGAGGAAGTATAATTAATCTGATTTGAAACACATATTATTTATTTTAAGTTTAAAATATCGTAGAAATTGTAGCTGTTTATTTAATTTGTTAATGTGTTGACAGGTTGAGGATAGATTGAGGTTTTGTCTAATGATGTTCTACGGGGGCTTTATCAGTAACAAAAATAACTGAAGTATAACGTGAACGCCTTTTATATATAATTGTTGAGTACTCAGTAATCTTAAAAATTTAGAAAAACATTCTCCGTAATCTAATGTTTTATTGAATTTTACATATTTTGTCTTTAGATTTAATATAGTGATAGCTCTTATTTTCTGATAATGTCGTGTATGAACACCGTATCTACAAAATTTGGCATGTTTATACAAATGCAAAATCAATTCAAAATTCTTTTTAAAATATTGTGATGCCCCAGATGGTAATAAGTTTTCAATATATGATTGGTAAATATAGTTTCATTCAATAACAATATTGCTTAACCATTAAGCCGTTGAAAATGAACTTTAAATCATTTAATAACTTTATCAATTATTCAAATTAAAAATTATTCTATTAAAAAATTAGAACAAATCTTGTAAAAAAACATTATTTTGTAATTAAATAAGGTCTTAGTTTTATTGTGTTTTTTATTTTACGATTCAGAGCAGATTTTCGGTAAGATGGGGTCCGATTTTACGAAAACAATTGATGATTTAAATTCTCCAAGGAGTTCTGATTTAAACTATTTAATCACTAAAATAATATCGTTGAATTTCTCCAGTTTTCTTAAAATTAAGTGGGGTGTAACACATGTAAAAACATTTCTAAAATATTCATGAAAGTTTCATTAAAATCTGACAATTATTTTGCAAGAATTTCCAAATTAATGTATTTTTTATCACAAAAAAGACTCTAAAATTTGCTATGCTAATTTATAGCACACCCGCTGACGCAAGAACAACAAGAAATTTAACCAAAATTTCGAATGTTCTAAAAAGGACTAAAAAATGTAATTAAATAATCAAAAATTACTTTAATTTTTCCTTGTAATAATAAAATAAAGATTTTGACAATAAAACCCAGTTTTTATCAAATTTGGGGCCTTGTTTCATAATAGTATACTCTTCTTTTGGCAACTTTGTGGAGTCGCCTATTTAATAAGTTATCACAAAATTGAAGTGTATAATGGGAAACCTATGGAAAAACATTACTTTTTAAAAGCATTCAGATTGTCTGCCGCAACTTTTGATTTCAGTATTTTTTTTTATTTACTTGCAACTAAAACTGAAATATTTTATGTTAACTTTCATAAAAAATAGCAAACAAGTAATGTAATTTAATATCTTCAGTTTTAAATAGAGACAACCCAAACTAAAAACTTAAATGGAACGAAAACAAGCCAGCATTGTTTAGGAAATAAATTCTATTGGATCATTTTCTCTTTAAATATCTATAAAAATCTTCAATTACGTATGTGTTTCTTTTGAACAATAAATGTATTCCATTACAAATAACATATTGTACAAAACTTCGAATGCATAAAATAAATATTTAGCCGTACGTATTACTAGGAATATTGAAATTTATATGGAATATTTCAATCTGTATGAAGGTCCCTTTGATACAACACTACAGAATTGTTGCAACTGATATAATTTTTATTGGGTACAGAATACTGAATATTTTCCTTCGCAAAAACTTACTTTGAACAGCATTTACTCATGTAGCCAAATAATTTCAAATAATATATTGACCGTTTTGGATAAATTGGATAATTGAATATATAAGTTAGCCATCAATTCAAAAGTCGAACACAATTTCTTTATGAGTTTTATATAGTTTATGGTCATCCTAAGTGATGTGTTTTCTATCACTGTTTGTCTTTTTATTTTCGATTTCTTTTCGGCTTTGTTCTTTGGGGAGAGACGTATTTTATTATTCATTTAACAGTCAACTTACAAAGTGCATATAACAATATATATATATATATATATATATATATATATATATATATATATATATATATATATATATAGTACTATTTGTCGTTGCCGCAGTAAAACGGAAGAAAGTTTTGTTAAAACATAAGAATGTGTTATGTACTGAGAGATATTGAAACGAGAAGACTCGTGGGAAGAATTGAGGATTTAATTCACACATATACGAATTGAATTTATGCCGAGCAGTTTGAACAATGGAAAAGTAACACAGACTTAGTGGGTAATGTTAATTGACACACATCTGAAAATGCAAGCAGTAAAACGAAAAGTTCCTTTTTCGTAAACAACGAATTTAGAGTTGATTCCCCTGGTCAAAAGTTGAGTTGAAATACCAGGAGGGAATGGATAAGCCACCCACGCTCACTGAGGAGATTAAGTGAGATCTAACAATAGAGTGGTAGAAGAGAATTCCCTAGAATTATCGAATTCTCTTATTTCGCCAGTTTGGGTGAATGTCCATAAATACGAATGCGCGAAGCGAATTCGGCAGAAGAGATAAGAGAAACAGAAGAGACGGAATTGTGTCTCAAGGAAGAACAATGAAAACAAAAATTATTTCTTGTTTTTCACACATATTAAATAATACAGTTCCCAATCATTTGTAACCTTTAAATCAATTTTTTAGATTTGTAGAGTAGATGAGAATCTTTATTTTTTTCAGATATAAAAACAATTGCTTACATTTTTGCCAGTATATTTTAATTTCCCTGAAGATACATGTATTCAATAAGAGTTGACATGTGCGGCTCCATCCGCGTTCAAAAAATTATATAAAATTTATGCTAAAGTAACCGTTCTTTCTTTCAAGGAAAAATATCAACCGGTATTATTTATTCTGATGAAATTATTAGTCTAGAAATAATTACTACATGTTATAGCGTTTGTTTATCAAAGTTTAAAGCTAAAATGTTTATTAGCCCATGAATCGCAACAGAAGAATCCTGCAAGCACATATTTTGTACTTACCTGTCCTTATCGACAGTCTCACGCAGTTTTTTAAGGTTGTCGATTGAATCTCCTTTCATTGATACAAACACATTTCCTAAAAAGTTGTCAGGATCGAAATCAATCTAAAAAAAAAGAAGAAAGCAATCATTATTGTTAACACATGAAGATTAATTATAGTTATTCTCGTAGCATTGCCACAATAACAATAGGATATTTTTTTTAATCACAAGGTTAAACGATGCATTTTAAAATCAGCTAGCGAATCGTTTAAGTATGCCTATATAATTAATGTTTTAATCGTATCAGCATTGCTCGAGGAAAACATTATAGCTATTTGTTTTTTTTTCTTTTATTATACATATGCACACCAGGATGATATCAGTATCAGTGGAAGTGTTTTACGTTGCTTTTTTTTTTAAATGCTTATAAAAAGAAACAATATATAATTTTAAATTGGATTAAATGAAAATACAGAGTAATAGGAAGCATAAATTAATTATGAAGAAAAAGAAAAGAGAAAAAGAATAAAAAAAAAATTTTTATTTCGATTAATTGATGCCTGATTAAATGATAATTTGCATATGCAAATTAATGAAAGATTAATAAAACGTGGTCCTACGCAATATTCATAGTTCTAATCCTAATCCTAATTGCCCTAATCCTAATCATAATATCATATAACAAGTGAAAAGCGATATCTAAGAAGGTTATTAGTTTAATAGATTCGCTATAAAAATTATTAATTAAAAGGATAAATTATTTTTCACTGTTGCAATCTACTAAACCTAGCTTAGTTTGCCACAAGGCAACAATTATTGGGTACCGAATGCGCCAATCAATAGTAACAAACAACCACACTAGCTAGATAGCTATTATCCGATCTCGAAGTGATTATTTATAATTACTAAATTTAATCTAGTTTACTACAACTATGGGCCACCTAGTGAGGATCGATGGAAAAATGCTAGACAGACCATCAATTTCCTAACTTGGAATTCTTTACTCTTCAACTTTCATATCTTTACAATTTTTCCTCTGTATTATAATAAATGATAAGATTTTACAAGGATTTTACTTGATGCAGTTAAAGCATTTTTCATAAGAATATTCCAAAATGAATTTAAATGCTACAACTGAGTAATATGCAGGTAAAAACCAACTGAAATTTGTATCGCATTTGTAATATTCATATTAAGAATATTCTTTTTAAGAGATTATATAGTGTGAAACCCATTTAACGAACTTGTGTAAATAAATGACTGAACAGAGACTTGGAGGGGTTACTTAGAGCTACAAAAATAGGAAGCTATGGAGGACCCAAATCACCCATGCTCTGAAGGCTCATGGCACATTAGTTGAGTCGTATCTTTAAATTTAATTGTTATTTTAATAAGTATAAACACGCGAGTATCAAAGTGCCTTTAATATTCTGTTGTGGCTTTGTTAGGGCCAGAAATAAAGACACAAGAGAGATATTGAGTTAAATATTAAAAAAAAAACAATAATACAAACATATACAAACGAGGGTGTTACCGCAAGAATGTTCGGTCCGATTGTCAGAGCTGACTGCTGAAAACTTCAACCTCCAAAAGGCAGTACCTGCTCCTATTTATAGCTGCGAGAGTCCATGCGGCACCCCAATGTAAAGTAATTGTGAGATTAGTTGTTTTTTATACGAAACCATTTGAAATTTATTAACCGAACCGTTAACATTATTATTATTATTATTATAAGCATTTTACCCCAAGCAAGGCCACTAGTATGTCAGGGGTTACAGGAAGTGAAAGTAAGAGATAAGGTGTTTGAGGACAAGATCAAGGTATCAGAAGATGTCAATTTACATTACATTTAAATTTTTGAAGATTATATTTATCCGGGAAGCAAGTAAGAGGAAGTGGGTTCCACTGTCGAGAAGTGCGAGAAAATAAGCTGTGGGAGTAGTAGAGGTGGTTACACTTAACTGTTTCGACAGTAAAAGGGTAAAACGGAGATTCCTACTTAGTAGCACGCTTAAATTCATGCAGTTGGAGTACCAATGAAAATAGCTCGTCCGAGCAGTTGCCACGAAAGTATTTGTAGAAAAGACCAAGGGAAGCCACATAACGCCTGTGAGAAATCGACTGGAGTCGAGTTGTCAGGTTAGGACCTATTACATTGCATATCTCTCTTTGGATTTTGTCGAGAACCTCGAGATGAACAGCGGGGGGCACCAGACCATATATGGTAATAGTATTCAATGCAAGGACGAATAGTAGATTTGTAGATTTGAAGGATGGACTCAGACGAGAAAAACCTTCTGGTGCGACATAGAGAACCAACTTTCCTTGCCGTATATATAGCTATTATTATTATTATTATTATTATTATTATATGTGTCATGTTCCTTCAGGTTGTTGGCGATCACGTCTCTCCACAATTTCATGCCCTTTGTAGTTCTTAGTAAATTTTGTTTTTTACTATCTCTCCTAAACCGTGCTGTGCCATCGATTTACACAAGCTTGTTAGGTTATTCCCTGTCCCTATTGCCTTCAATATGCCCAGTGAGTGTCAAATTTCCCAAGTCCCCTTTCCTCATTATGCGCACTAGAAATTTCAACTTTCTCTTTCTGATGTTAAGTACAAGTTTCCTTTTTGTTCTTATTTTCTCTAAAACTTCCTCATTGCCTATATGCTCACCCCATGGTATTCTCAGCATATTTCTGTAGAACTACATTTCTTTAGCCGAAGTCTTTTCATCATTTGTAAAGAGATTGTCTAGCATTCACTGCTATATGGGAGGAGTTAGCGTTATAATCATTTGAAATTTAGAAGACCTTTCACTTTTTTAGGAAAATATTTTTTTCAAGTTCAGTAACTGATATAGCTCTTTCCATTACTGATGGGTGTTTCCATTCTAACCTTTTGTTTAAGATAGGAAGGAAGGTGAACATCTTTATTATGTCATTATTTTCTATTCGAGTTACATGTGCTATTTTAGTTGTTACTTCAATTAATATTGGATCTGTTATTTAGTAATGTTTATGTGCGATTATGTAGCGGCAGTACACGAAATTCGATTAAAAGTGCTCTCTAATACCTACTGGTTTCATATGCCCGAAACCATGTGCAATCTTTGATCTGAGAAAACGGTTGTCTGTTGTTGATAGTTTCGACATTGCTGAACGCGTTGGATGCCATGCATGTCATCCTTATGCGGGTTTCGATCTGACAAGGTTATTTAAGAACAAAACTCCAATTCTAAGGTTAATGTTTGGTTTGGGTTTTGCGGTGTTGACCATAACTACACTTAGCGTAGCTTTTGTGGACTATTACTGCAGAATTACAAACAAAAGATTGAAACCAAATTACAGAAACCACATCTCTTGAGGACGTTCAACAGCAGCAAAAACTAAAATGGATATCACATGAAACTCAAAGAGAAAATAATGACATAATATAGATGTTGACATTTCACCAGGTTTCAAACAAAATGTTAGAAAGGAAATCTCTATTAATAATGGAAAGAGCCAGAACATCTACTGAAATGTCTTTTAAGAGGAAGATTTTAAGAATTTCAACCGAAAGAAGCACTGGATTCATGGTCAATAAATACCTAATGTTTTCTTATAAAGAAAGTGCAAATATTGCAATTAGCATTATGTACGTATACATGTATCTATCCCACTTTGTTCATATCTATCTATCCCGATTTATTCATCTATCTATCTATCTATCTATCTATCTATCTATCTATCTATCTATCTATCCCAGTTCTATCTATCTAGCTCGATAGCTAACTATCCCAGTTTGTTCAGATCTATCTATCCCGATTTGTTCATATCTATCTATCTATCCCATTTTGTTCATCTCTCTCTCTTTCTCTGTTTCTGTCTGTCTCTCTCTGTCTCTCTCTCTCTCTCTCTCTATATCTATATATATATATATATATATATATATATATATATATCCCAATTTTCAGCAGTACCGGAAAGATAGCTAATAGCTACAGGAATTGTGATGATTATTTTCCTGAAAAAAAAACGTTTTAAAACAAAGAATTTACAAATTTCAAATGACAGTAATGCTGGTTTTTCTGTCGAATATTTTCATATAAGGAATCGTCTGATATTACCATTACCATTCTATGTTCAATTTCATTATCCCTTATACTACATGTGTTAATAACCTAAAATTCAACAAAATAGAATTAAGAAAACTCCACGGAAGTCATTTACTGTGCCAGACGGCGTTAGTAGAAAGACAAAATTCAAATGATACTGAATAGATTTCCGACGTGTAAAAGGAGAGCCAACAAGCAACTCTGGCAGAGATTCCATTTCCAACTTACACAGGTACACCGGCAACAGTTCTTATTTGAGGGAGTGCTCATTGACATGGCACCTGGGGCAGGTTTCGGCGGGAAGTAGACACGTTGTGATTGGATGTCAGTGTTACCCTCGCTTCAACTTCTAAACCTTCCTAATCTCTTGATAAGATGACGTTCCATTGAGCAGAATTACACCGCGATGTGTTGGTCGTTGGCTAGCGGAATTGCTGATTGCTTAATAAAGGAAATCAATATTGGAACGGTGTCAAGCGCTTCCCTCTTTAAAGACTCAACGGATGTCTCACAGACAAACTGGTAACGCTAAGTGCATTTCATTTGCCAGCTAGCGGCGAGCTACCGGAAGGATTAGATTGGCAGAGAATGGGGATTTCGTGCACAATATTAGCCAACTGCATACGAATGAGTGCGTATGTGTATATCCAAGCATGTAGAAAATACGTACATGGGCGTTAAATGCTAAATGAACATCGACTGACTGAGAAAGTCAGCACACACACACACGTATATATATATATATATATATATATATGAATGCGTGTGCGTGAGTGAGTGTATGTGCGCGCGCACGCGCGTGTAAGATGGAGAAAATTTCCTAACCCGACATGTTTTCAAAATCTAATCAAATGACCAAACATTAGATTTGGGAATGGAGTCGTTCATTTTGGTCGGACAGAGAACTTGTCAACATTCTTTTGACAAGACACCATTTTTGTAATGATGTTTGTTATAATATTTGATTATATATATATATATATATATATATATATATATATATATATATATATATATATATAGAAATGGGTTGTTATTTTTAATTTATTTTGTTTAAAAGTTATTTTTGATGGATACTCATATTCGAGTAGAAGGTCTATTTTTTAAATTAACGGTATTTTCTATCCAACTACACCTACCAGTCTGAATATTCAAGAAATCTTCTCAAAAATATATGCTTTCTCCTGCAGCTTCAACTCGAATATGAGTATCCTTCAAATATAACGTTTCAACAAAATAAATTAAAAATAACAATATGTCGTATTTAATCCATATCCAAAAATTAAATTTTCTTTGTTTACGCTAAGATACGATCCAGGAGCAGATATGAATGTTTCGAGAACCGGCAGAGAGTGAGTGTTCAAAAGGCACTATTCGGGCTTTGTTTCACCGGAAACTCTATGTAGACGAGCGGTCTGGCACGTCAGATCCAATGACGGTTCCTCATAGGCTCGAAACCTGTCGGATGACGCATATCTCTCTGACAAGATTCCTCGAATATTCAGGCCGGTAGATGAAGTTGGATAAAAAATACTGTTAATTTAAAAAAAAACAAAGCTTCTGCTCGAATATGAGTATCCATCAAAAATAAAGTTTAAACAAAATAAATTAAAAATAACATATATATATATATATATATGTTGAGGTGTCCTCCCTTTTTTGCACAAATGGACTCACCCAGTATATACATATACTACTGCTACGTGAAGACCTGAGAGACAAAGCAACAGAGGGTGAAGGTAACAGACAAAACGAAAGTCGCGAGCAAGAGTCACCGTGAGCGATACTTCAATACCAAAGACTGTATATATATTTTGCTACTAACCCGTATTCCTGGAACTAGTAACCTGCATTGCCAGTTTGTATTATTACGTTAATACATTATTTTCCTATATTCATTCTTGGCATTTGTTATTTATTGGTACCGGATTTCAACCCGGAATCCACAACAATATATATGAAGAAATATAGTCTGAAGGTGTGCTATATTTATGGGATAAAGTATTCAATATCAGAGATACAGCGTGTTTAAATATAAAAGTGAACATTGAATGTTCACTTTTTATATATATATATATATATATATATATATATATATATATATATATATATATATATATATTGACTGATCATTGGCAATGGTAATGGTAATATAGCTGTTTCCCTGCAATGAAACATTTGGCATTCATTGACAGATCTAAATTTATAAAATCTTTCTCTTAAAACAATTTTTCAGTTCAGCAGCTGTTATCTCTCTTTCCGGTATTAGTTGAGTTTGTTTTCCTAGAGAACCTTTTATTTAAATAGTTTGGAAGGTTAGCATCAATTGGCACTGCGTCGGAAATCTTGATTTTTTTTTTTTTTTTTTTGTGAACGTGAGAGTCTTTTCCAGTTTTTGTACGTAGCGACGCGAACGAGGAGCGAAACACAACGTTTGGATATTTTTTATCAATCTGTTCCTTGAGCTAAGCTTTCGGCTCACATGCGCCATCTTCAGTGTGGTTATACGAACATTCAAACAAAGATATTCAACACCCAAGATGATATTCTGTTATGTTGGCATAAAAGATTGCTATGCGACGATAACGGTCGCGGAATAGCAGACGTAGGTCTTAAATTCTTACGTTTCTATGACGTCGTATGACGTCGTACCACGTGAGAGACCGAAATATTAACAACAGAACCATGTTTAGAAAGCCTAAGTCAAGGAACAGCTTAATAAAAAAAATATTCAAAGATTTGACAATTTTTGCCTTTATTTTCACCCGAAATTAAAGCAAACATACGAAGTTTAGAATGGCTCATGATCAAACATAATAGATATTCATTGTCAGTTATATTTAACAATATATGTTTAAATAATGATCTGCTGTCCCAATACACTAAATATATATGTGTGAGAGAGAGAGAGAGAGAGCGGGTAGCGAAAATTTCTTAACCTAACGTACTTTCTAAAATCTAATCAAATGATCAAATATTTCGGCTGGTGTCGTTCACGGGTTGGACCGAGAACGTCGTACATATATATACAAAAGCAATAACTCATTTCCAATAGCATTTTCGGATACAACAATACATATATTTTGGTTGTCCTCTTATTACTGAGAGAAAAAACAAGAACAACATCTATTCCATACCTGAAGATGTCTGTAGGAACAGACGAAAGCTTGTAGTAAAAATAAGAACTAATGCAGCAGAAATTTATAGAAACAAGGATCTTTTCATTCATAACAGGTTCGGAGTTTTTTGTATATTATTTGAATTGTTTGCGACGATGGATTTCTCGCCAATTAAATCATTAACCTTAACAGATCATTGACCAAGCAACCAGTACTGCTTTCGGTTGAAATTTATAAAATGTTTCTCTTAAAACAATTTTTCAGGAAAAATAAACATCTCATAACTGTTACCGCTCTTTCGACTATTGAAAGTGGTTTCCTTCCTAACCTTTTGTTTGAATTAGTGTGGAAAGTCAAAATGTTATGTCATTATTTTCTCTTCGAATTACAATGGGCTATCCATTTTTGTTGTTTCTGCTGTTGGTTGACATCATATAATGTTGGATATGTTATTTGACACAGTGTTTTGTTGTTCGGTAGCTTCAGTCAACAATGTTCAAAGGAGGACGGTCTTTGCCAAAACCCACACGCTTCACTCGTTCAAATCCATTTTTAATAATTGATCTTAATGCCTTTTTCTATTTTAGAATTAATCACAAGTTCATATTAGGTATATCACGATGGACATCTTGCCGAGCTTCTAATGACAAATTAGCGTTATAGATGTTATCCGGTTCAAATTTCATTAAAAAAAAATAGCAATTTAATGATATCAATAGTTCACTATCAATAGTTTCTTTATTATAGCCCGAGTAATGATATTGTCGTTGTGCTGATTAAAACTAGCACAATACATAAATCTCTCATATTTAACATTAAATTTTAATAAAAATCCTTACTCAATTACTCCAATTCGCTGTGTGTATGTGCGATCCTGTGGTCTCTGATCTGAAACGTGGACATTAAATTTTTGTCCGCGATGTCTGAAAGACTTCGGCTCATCACCGCTGGGGTGGGTGTATATATATCTATATATCTTTGCCATATGACTCATTCCCACGATCACACTTGCAAATTGGGTTACATTATTCTGCACTAGCTGGCTGGGAAATAATTTTAGTTAGAATGACGACCGACTTTCGCTACACTAAACTGTTGAACATAGACTATTTCATTCACTATGAAAGGAAATGGGGTCGCAACCTGTGTCGCTAAGTGGGTCGTACGCATTGCCACACAAACTACAGTAGTCGCTATTATTGTATACAACAAGAACAACAGCAAAACAGTTATTGGAACAACAACAGCAAAACAGTTATTGAAACAACAGCTGCAGCAATAACGAACACTACAAATATTTGAACATCAAACAAGGATGTTTGAAGCAATGTTGCACAAAATTAATATCACATGTAGTAACAGAAGAATGTGAAAGAATTCTAAATTTAAGACATGATACTGCAAAAATTGGCGAAAGTGCACACAGTGTGACAAAAGGTTAAAAAAGAAGGAAAAAATGGCGGCACCGAACCCGTGTTACGGCTGCGAGGGATTTCATTTAAAGGCGGGTTGCCCATTTAAAAATAAAAAGTATTTCCGATGTGAAAAATGAGATCATAGACAAAATTACTGCAAATCAAATCCAAAAAAAATATAAGAAATTTTAATGCAATAAAAGTTGTATTGACAACTCAAAATCTGAATGAGACCCAGAACGGAAAAATTGTGAAGGTTAAAATGAAAAACGCTGAAGGAAAACGTCGACTGGACTCAGACAGCGGCATTACTATAATTAATGAAAAAATAAAATAAAATAAAAAACATGGAAAATACCGGTGAACCTACATTAACGAAAACCGAAAACGTTGTACGTGACGTCATAGGAAAATGTTCCGGAGGTGAAATTGCATGTAATGTCTCGTATGCTGGCAAAACTTATTTATTGAACGCATACTGGACGGAACGGTTCCGTTTGTGGATTTTACCCGTAAATTAGTTCCGTAAAAAAAAAAGAATGGCTCCTCCTCTAAAACAAGTACAGTGACTGAAAGTTAAAAAGAATTTCACCACAGTGTTCTCCGAAGGTCTTGAAAAATGTACTAAGACGAAGGCAATTTTTTTTACTTGAAGGAAAATGTAGATCCTGTTAAACCTAAATGTAGCCTACCTTCTGTAGTTGTGGAACCCATTCACAAAGAACTTGACTGATTTGAAACCCTATTAGCTATTTCGCCCACAGCTTATTGTGAGTGGGCAGCTCCGACAGAGTATGTAAAAAAGAATAATAATATTCGTGTATGTGAAGATTTTTCTATTTAAAATTAAATGAAAGTTAAGTGAGTGTCTACGTCCTCAGAGATATCTCTTACCATCCGTGAACAATGTTTTCTAAATTAAATGGTGGACGATTTTTTTACAAAAACTGACCTGTCAAACGCAGACTAGAGATTGAAGAGGATAAAAAATGTAGAAGATGGTTAATAATTAACGCACACAATTGTCTATACAGATTTAATCGACTATTGTTTGCGGCATCTAGCATTTTCCAGTATGTAATGGATACGATGCTATCTGGCTTAGATTTTGCCATTGCATATTTGGACGACGTACTAATAAAAAAAGAAACTAGACGGCAACATTCAGAAAATATTCAAGAAGTTTTCCAGTTAATAGAGGATAATAAGTTCAAACTCAGTAAGGAGAAATGCCAACTTTTCAGGAGCAATATAAAATACTTGGGACAAATAATTAAAACAAATAGGCGTATACAAGTCCCACCCAGGGGGATTTATATTAAAAAAATATGCCTGCCCTGACAAACATTGCGATCTTAAAATCATTTCTATGGCTCGTAAGCTATTGCAATCTTTATATGCTAAGCATGCAAAAATTAAGAGCGCCTTTAACTATATTACTGAAAAAGGGTGCTGCATTGAATTGGTCCGATGAATGTTAAAAATCCTTTGAAGATATAAAGAACATGTTAACATCTGAATTATCATCAATTCATTTCAATCCTGACTTAAAAATAATTGTAGAATAAGATGCTAGCGATTGTGGCATTAGAGAAGTTATTTGTCATAACTTCAAGGATGTCAAAATAAAAGTAGTTGTCCATTCATCTAGAACGCAAATAACGATTGGAAAAATTATAGTCAAATCGAAAAAGAAGCGCTAGCTATTATTTCTGAGGTGAAAAAATTCACAAAATGATACAGGATCTGTCTATATTTCTGAGATGAGGTATTATGTACACTATTTACATTGCTCGGACTATCATCCTCATCTTTGTTGCCATATTTATCACAACGTTTCGGCCGTTGTATTCTCCGGCCTTCTTCTTGCGAGGAAGCGCAATGATTTTCTCTCTTGCATGTTAACATTAGCCATGCTGATGGTAAGCCAATAAAATTCTCTTGGACGATTAAAAGAGAGCAGTTTCGTCTTGAAGGGCTTAAAATTAACAAGCTATTTCTTGCCCCAGTTAACAAAAGGCTGAAGTACATTTGTTAGATGAGCTGACAATTTGACTATACCGAGTCTATCAGAACTTCGACAATCAGTGACTGACAACCTCTTTAACTACTGGACCCTAGCATTTTCACTTTCAGTTTTGAAAATAGCTTCCTCCTTTTTAAATAATTCTTCATAAAGAATACTATGGTGTACTGAAACGTTCTCCGGTCGATCTAGAACCGATTCCTCAACAAAAGTCTAATGTTTGGTTGTTTGGGCAGACGTGGCCGTACCTTTTCATCAGAATATATTTGTATTTATTAAAACCATAGGTACTATTGTGATATGCCGAAATGAATAGTGATGGGACCCACTATGTAAAGAGTTGATTTCAGTTCACAAGAGCATTGATTACCTGAATTAGAATTTAGTTAGTTGATTCCATTTCTGCGAGACTTACAAATATGAATTGCCACTTGTTTACTATTGGATTCACAGAAATTCAGGACTTTCATCGGGTTATATTTTATTTCCCTACAGTTACAACGAATCCATCCGAATTTCAATTTGCATTCTGTCCAAATTTCACTGCATGCACTATAGATGGTATTCATGGCACCAAACAAGTTCAGAATTATTTAAACTGTCAGCTGTATAAAACTGGTTCTCACATCTGTTGTTAAAAATGGCTTCGAGCGAATGAAGCCTTTGAGTCTTAACGAGTAACACCCTTCTTTAAATTACAAAGAACTCTGCGAAATAACAGAAACCATATAATTTGAGGACTTTCAACAATAGCAACAACTAAAATGGTTAGCACATGTGTTACCAATGGAAAATAATGATATAATAAAGTTCCACACTACTTCAAAAAAAAATGAGAAAAGCCCCTATCAATAACAGTGAACTTGAGAAAGTTATTTTCCTGAAAAAAATGTTTTAATAGAGAGATTTTATAAATCTCAAACAAAAGTAGCACCGTGGTTCCTCGGTTAATAAATGCCGAATTTCATATAGGAAACGGTTACAATTTCCATTAGTGATAAAGGGAACTAATACTACATTTTGATCCTATCCCGATAGCCAGAGAGGGAAAAAAAAGTTTAACTAGAGTAACGCTAGTAGTGATTTTAGTGATCCCAATAGTGATTTTGTAAGCGCAGCCTAGATGTGACACAAAGCCGAAAGTATGGAGCAGCTAGTGAGTTTCAAACTCACTACTTAGTAGTAATTGATATGGCGAGACAAGCATGTTAGCCATTATACCACGTCGAAGTTCTCAGTGATTTACTAAGTGAAGCATGGATGTGACATAAGGCCGAACGTATGGAGCATTCAGCAAAGACCGAACTCAACTTAGTCGCAATTCTTCTAGCAAGACAGGTTTGCTAACCATTATACAACGTCGAAGTGCCCACTGCCGGCTGACATGAATAAGAAACGCACTAGCAATGTGCCCACAGAAGTACTATTGCAAGTAGAATTGATGGTTACGATAAGAGTACAAGTAGCAGCAATAATAATGGTGTCGGCGCTGCTGGTGTTAAGTGGTTTGGTGATAAATGACAGTTTAGCAGGTGCTGCAGCACGTGAGAGACAGACCAACGGATAAATGTCTGTTCCTTTTCACTGATAGCCCATCATAATGCGTTGACCTTTTAGCCCTGATCTCCAACCTCGACTACTGAATAGTCATTACTCTCCCTTCTATGTCAGTCCTTAGTGCATTCCATTTGCTTGTGAGTTCTCACCCGTTCGCCAGGCGGGAAAAATCACAGCCAAATGCTAAGCTCTTTCTCTTCGTAATCGACAACAACAACAACAACAACAACCAGAAGAGAATAAGCTGCAATAGTTCGGTCTGTACTCTAGGCTGATAATCATAGGAATGGTTGATAGTGCTTATTCCCCAGTCAAACCAACTTTCCTCTATTCTCCACAGGAAGCGCGATGTTATTTTTATAGCTGCAACGAGTTTTAACCTTTCAGACGAGAAGAGGAGAGTAATATTACACTCTCTGAAAGTTAAACTCTTACGTTGTCAATGTTTCTGCTTGTGACCTTTTTTTTTATCCTTTCCTCTTCTTTTCTTTCATCCTTTAGTTTCTTTTTTTCTTTTTCTTTTTTCTTTTTTTGTTTCGACGTTTATTATTCCTATTGTTAATCAATTGTTATTTATTTCTATGATTTCAGATTCATTCTGTTTGTCCTTTTTTTCATATTATTTTCTCTTCACTTCATGTCATTCATTTTCCTTTTTTGCAAGGTAATCCTAATGCTTTCTTTGTTCTTTTTAGTTTGTACTGTTAATCTATTTTTTAAATTTCTTCTATTCAATTTAATTTCCTCTGTTATCAATAATATCAGTATTTTTTGGTTGACTTTCTCTTCTAGTGTTTTAATCAGTTTCGATTAATCACTAGTAATGCCCAAAGCCAACCCAATATGGACGATAACCTTAGAACATTCCTTTACAAATATTGTAATTAATTCTAATAGAATATTCTAATAGAGTATTAACAGTCATGACTATTATCGTGATTGTTGCATTAAAAACAATAATCTTGCATGATGTAATAATGTTAATCATATTGACAAATAATTACTAAACCTAATTTAGTCTATCGTCACTTTTTATGGGACATCAGGCTCGCTATGAATATCTTTAGATATCTCCTTGCTTAACCACTGTTAACATTATCTGTAATTTTCATATGTAACTGGAAGCATTTATTTCTCATAGTTCATTTTTACTATAGCTAATTTAATATCAGTATACACAGAGATACGAATAAAATACGCCAATGTAGGTTATTTGTTAGCATCAATCACCACCCTCATACCCTTCGTATTTCTTTGGTGAGATATAAGTTCCACTCAAACAGCTTCTTCCCACGCTTTGTTGAACCGACTCCCAAGAGGATGTTTCCTCAATCACCACAATTCTTAACCTGTTATCTTCCACACATCTCTGCATAAGCTGTGCCTCCTACTTTATAACCCACTACCTCGAGTGGCTTTCGGGCCTTGTGAACATGATTGTAAAAAAAAATAAAAAGTAAACATAATATCAGTAACTCTGCCTCTGGCCTGTAGGATAAAGTTTACTACTTAGAACCTTAATTATTCTCAAGACAAGAATATTGGAATTAAAAGTTTATTTTTTGTTTGGTGGCAAATGTGAATGCGAAGAGATGTAAGATAAACCGTATTTACCAATTATATATCACTAAAATTTTCTTCTTCTTCTTTTTTCTTCTTCTTCTTTTTTTTCTTCTTCTTCTTCTTCTTCTTTTTCTTCTTCTTCTTCCGGATGGAGGCGATCATTGGTCTCAGCATCTTGTTCCTTGCAGCTCTTAATAAATGTTTGTCTTTTTTCTATTTCTCTCAAACCATATTCTACCGTCCATTTACTGAAGCTCATCAAGTATGTTACGGATTGTTTTCCTCTGTCCCTCTTTCCTTCAATCTACCCGGTGAGTATTGGATTTTCCAAGCCCTCCTTCCTCATTACGTGCCCCAGAAATTTCAACTGCTTCTTCCTGGTGTTAAGTATAAGTTTCTTTTTTGTTTTCATTTTCTCTAAAACCTCATCGTTGTTCTGTATGTAGTATCCTCATCATCTTTCTTTAGAACGACATTTCTGCTGCTTCAAATCTGTTCTTCACCTTTGAGGAGATTGTCTATCATTCACTGCAATATAGGAGGACAGATATCGCGTAACCGTTCAGAACTCTTTTCTTTGTTTCTAACGAAGTATTTTTTTTTTTTTGTCGCTTAATACTCTGCTTAGATTTTAGAATGCATCTTTGGCATATTCAGATCTCAGTATCACACTTTCCATCCTCTGTTAGAACAATTTTAACCATTTAATTTATCTCCTAATTTTTTATCCTTTTTCTCTAATTTCTTGTTTAGCCACCTCTTTTCTATCCATTTTTTCTTTTCTCACTAGCATAACGCTTTTCCATTAACATTTTATCTCTTTTTATCTCTGCAACACTCATACTGGCAGTCCTTATTTATTACTTGTAAATTTTTTCTTCTAATTCTTCTTCACATTATTATTATTATTTTATTTCCTTTGATTTTTGGTGTGTACACATTTCTTTAGTTTAGAAATGGCATCATGACATTTTCCACTGACCAATTAAAAAAAAGAAAAAAGCATAAACATATTTTACATAGATAAAGCCCTTCATAATGTGTGAGCTGTAATCGTGAGAACAATTTTTTGTATTTCTTTAAGGCATGGACTTCCAGGAATCCCTTCATTTAGTGTACTGGAATCTTTTACAACCCATCCGAGGGCTCCAACTAAAACAGTGATTGTTGATGTTCCCATGTGCCACATTTTTGTGATTTCCATTTCAAGGTTCTTGTATTTTGATAGCATTTTGAAAACCTTCAAAAATACATTGCAGTCTGCAAGGATTGCTATATCAATAAGGAGGCATTTTTTTTTTTTTTGTTTGGTCTTTAATAACAATTATTATTATTATTATTATTGTTATTGTTGTTGTTGTTGTTGTTGTTGTTGCTGCTGCTGCTGCTGCTGTTGCTTTTATTATTATTCCATTCACTTTTTATTTATTTCTCTTTTATTTTCTGTGACAAGAGTTGTAGAGTTTCAACATTAGACAATACACGCTACATAATTAAATTTTATTAACAAATGAAATATAAAATATTTAAAATGTTTTTTTTTTCCTTTCAGGCTGATTTAATTTTATTTTTCCGTCATAAATTTGATATTTTTTATTTTCACAAAAGTGTGAAAATGTCGTTACCAGTCTAGGCTGTGCTTTATGAGACTGACAATAAAAAGAAAATTAAAGAAAAAAAGTGAAGAAAGAAAACGGTGAGAAGAAAACAAATGAAAAAGAGCAAAGAATCAGAATAAGTACAGGAAGTAGAAAACGAAGAGGAAAATAGGAGAAAAAGCTCTGACAAGTAAAGCAATAAAGTTCAAAATACACATCGGAATACCATAGAAAATGCTGTTGATGATAATGATTCAATAAATGACATCATTGTGAGGATTATGGTCAGATAGAGACGCTAATAAACAATGATCAAATAAAATAGAATTACCTCATTATAAACTACATTTTACAAATAATTATGAACATTCGGTTAAACTACGTCGATAATAAATATTATATAGCTAAGGTTTAGGATAAGTAAAATATGTTTACATACAGAGATGATGATGTCGACTCGTTAAACGTGTATGATCATCTTTGAAAAGTTTGATAAATGTTTTTTAGTTATTGTGTTAATGACAATGGCTCTTGAAACTAGAAAGCGCCTATTGCAAATATGGCAAACTAAGTTGTTTTGTACAGAGCCTGGCCTGTTATGTAAAGTCGATTCAGCTTGCACATGGGCTGTCGGCTGTAAGTATATATATATATATATATATATATAAAGAGACACCAGGAAAAAATATATATATATCCTCAAAATACTTTATATATATATTGGAAGCGATAAATTCCATCAGAGGACGGAACGCGTCGACTAAAAATAGTTTTTCCTCTTGTTTCTTTTTATTTATTTTGTCTTCTCTACAGATACATAATATCTGGAGATATTTAAGTAACTATATATGTATATACTTATAAATATATTAAATAATGAGAAAAAACAATAAGATTTATAATCCGGTGTTCTGAGCAGTTATTTCTATTTAAAAAAAAAAACGGTGCTCAATACAAACAGTAGAGCAAAATACTATAATAATTTTCTTTTTAAAAATATGATTCCATCGTGACACAGAAAATTTCCATGTTTCAAAACTGAAACTAAATTTATGAATTTAATTATAAAAATTAAACTTAAAATCTATAGTCTCGTTCTATTGTCAAACGATGTTAGGAAAAAACTTTTTTAAAAAAATGGACTTAATTTATAAACGCAGACAATATTGATATTATGTGTTGTTAAGGTTAAGGAAAATCTATTATAATTTAGGGGCAATTGGGTTTTAATTTCCCTAAGCTTATGTATCCTATATATGTTATATACAAAGTCTGGTTAAGTTTAGGTGGGGTGGGAGTGCTCGCTAACAAACGTATACTTCCGTTATTTAGTGAGTCGTCTGGGTTTTCAATAATAAAAACAAATTTTAGCATTTTTATTCATCCGTAAAAATCCATATTTTTATGCACAAAGATTTTCTCAAAGGGTCATTTAAATAAGTGCAAGACATATTAATAATATTTAAATTTTATTAATTAAGTTTTATTCTTATAGGTTTAAAGTACCATTCGATCTTCTAATAACTAATAGAATATGCGGTATTATTACAAATAAATATATTAGAATTTAATTACTAATTAAAGATCAAATATAAAAATGTATGTTTCATCTCTATTCTTTATTATTTTATTTTTTTCAAAATTAATTATTAGTTAAGGAAAATATTTGACAGTGCCTACAAAAAATAGCTATTTCATTTTAGTAAATTTTTATTTTTTAGAAACTTAATACTGTATAATATTTCATGTATGCACAAATTAATTTCTATTTTAATTTTGGTGTTTTATTGGTTACTTTTAAGTGCCATAAATATTTAGATAGGGACGTTTGATTTCGGTATTTATTATTATTAAAGGACCTTTGATGTTGGCTTCACCTTCTTTTGAATACATTCCGTGTGCATCCAATGTAGAATTTAACTGTGTCTGGATCTTCAATAGATGAGATATTGCATTGATAAATTATGGATTCAATACGACACTTTAAAAAGAAAATAATTATAATATGTATATACGAAAAGAAAAAGAAGATTGGGCTGATAACACTTCAGTACTCCGTTGTTTGTGTGAGCGTAAGTTTTTTTATATATATATATATATATATATATATATATATATATATATATATATATATATATATAGTGCGATGAGTAAATTGTCACCATTTTTATATTTTTTAATTTCGAGCTTGTATGTGGTTTGTTTTTTTATTTTGTCGATTGTACAGTATATTAAGATCAGTTGGGCACCGTCTAAGAGGAAAAGAGCACAATGACGCAATTCACTCCGCCAGAAATTTGGATACAGCATTCTCACCGGAAGCCCCAAATCGCGCATTTCAGAGTGATTTGGTGTCAATCTGAGGACAGTACAGAGGATTCAGAAAGAGTTGGATGAGTCTAATGGTGATTACAAAGGTACGGCAGCTCGGAAAATTCACTCTGATTGTTCTGACAAGGAAATAATTACCGAATATGTTGGTGAGGGCCTCAGACAGAACTGAAGACTTCAAGTACCTTGACTAGGTTGTGCTGCCCTGTGGAAGATCATATGTCTGGCAACAGGATTCTGCACCATGCCATACAAGCAGGAGAATCCAGTCATGGATGTCAGACAATTTCTGCGACCATATCACCCCTTACATCTGTCCAGCCAACTCCCAAGTATACAGCCACTTGATTATCATGTGTGGTGTACAGCTGAACGACAGGCCAACAAAATTCCTTGTAACACCAATGATGAAGTGAAGGAAATGATTATGGCAGCATTCATCAACGTAAATAAAGAAACCGTTCAGAAGAGTTGCAGGAGATTCCGAAGTCGTCTAAAGGACGTGGTTGAAGCCAATGGCGATTTTATTGAATAAATTTACTTCCTAGTATTTCAAGATATTTTTGTGTAATTTGGTACATACATCTGTTCCAATGAAATGTCAATGTTAGTTTCAATTTTGCGTAATTTAGACGACAATTTATCCATCACACTATATATATATATATATATATATATATATATATATATATATATATATATATATATATATATATATATATATATATATATATATATATATATATATATATATATATATATATATATATATATATATATATATATATATATATAAAATAAATGTGGAGTAATGGTTTGCGGCTAGTATTGAGGAATCGGAGAGCCGAGTTCGAATTCAGTCGAATCCATTACATTCTCCCTACAGCTATGGGTAAATAGCAAGACAAACAGGATTCTATAGCCTTGGATGACAACTGGTCTAGAAGGAGGACAATTCTGAATTCAAAACCTGCAGAGGGTTGTTTGTGGCACGTAGTGCACCAAGTCTCTATATTCGGCCCTTCAAAAATGTGGATGGTTCTTCACCATTATAATCAAATCTTATGTGCTGGTGTCTGGCCTCGGTTCTTAAGAACTGATCCGCTTGACCCTCATACGCCGAATTCGACGGAGAGTCGAGTCAAGCGGCGACAGTGTTTTCAGCCTTCAAAGAATTGATTACTTGAAGATTGCGTTGAAGAATGAAATAGACTGTCAACGCTTGGGTGCTGATCTCATTGCCCATTTCTATATTGAAATATACTCTATTTACATACACTCTATCTATTTAACCATAAATAGAGCATACCTTAGAACTATATTTTATCATATGTGTGTGTGTGTGTGTGAAAGTGTTTAAATCAAAAAATTATAATAAATGCATTTATTTTATCCAATTATATAAACTGTAATCCTATTTACATCAAAACAGTTATGATTTTAAATATTACGATATTATATTATCGTAATAGAAAGTCTTTAATAAATAGTTAAATAGGTTAAATAATAAGCAGTAAGGCATATGGCCACATCACGTTGAAACAATGGTTCCCGTATGATCACAGAAGTGAAGCAACGTTGATCCTGGTCAGTACCTAGATGGTTGAGCGTTTGCGAAAATTATGTGCTGTAAGTTTGGATTTTGGGTTGTATAATGGATAATAGCTCAAAATTGTTAGAGAGCCGAGTTCCAATTCCCGTTGGGTTTGTTATATTCATTTAGGCGCAAATACACTTGGAATAGGAATGAATCCACCTCCTCCTCCACTCCAGTTATGTGTTAAGACTTGCCTCACTAAACCATTACTATCCCAAAAAATTATTACAATCTAAAAATATTTTCTTGTTTTAATAACCTGCATAATATGCCCGAGAAAGTGAATCTATCTCTTACAGTTTTTTTTATCTCTTTTTTGAGTGTTTTATAATAATTATTTTGCTATAAAAATATTTATGATTTAAACATCACGAAATTATATATTCACATTCTTTTATTTATTGCTTAGGCATAAATTCCATGTTTCCCTAAACAATGAAAAAATCTACAAAGTTTTAATCATTTTTTAAAATGCTCATAAAAAAAGATTGTCTTTCTTCGTCTTTGAACTTTGCTATTTTGCGTAAATGGGGCGACTGTAATTTTGACTAGAAGTTAACACGTTTACTGCCAATCACGTGCTAACTATTACTTGGCAGTTTTGGGGTTTGTTTTTTTTTCATGACGTCGATCTCAATTTACCTTGAGTTTTGTCGTTTTTAACGCAAATAATTAGTACCTGTTGTCTTTTTTTTTTACTAATGTTCACCCAATACAAGACCCAAGGGCCACTCAAAGTAGAGAGTTACTGTGTTGTCTTAGCGTAAGAAAAGACAAAATAACAAGAAAGATAAACAACTAATTGTAGATTTGAGGAGGTAAATATTTAATTAGCGAATAAAATATCAAAGATCAGCTGGAAACGTTAGGAGTATAGAATTGAAATAGATTTTAGGAAGCAGAAGCCCAATCCTAAACAGGAAACAAAGGATAAACCACTAGTCCTGTTCAAACGCCTGGAGAGGAGTGTAAACCGGGCGATAGTCAAACTTAGCTACTACTATTGGGAGAGGGAAAATTTTTCTGAATAAAAATTCAAATTTCAGGCGGAGTTGAAGGAACCGAGAACCCAATCCGAAACAGGAAACAAGGGATAACCCTTTACTCATGTTCAAAAAATCAGGGAGATGTATGAACCGGATGATAAGAAATGAATGAAAAATCGTAGTGGCAACTAAAAAGAAACTTTTTATGGGAACATGATTTATTGAATATATAACACATAAAGGAAACATTTAACAAAAAATCAGATTGTCTCTTGCAAAGTTGACGTTTGAAATCAGATTTCATAAATGATCCCTGACAGGGAACCGGTTAAATACATGCGGTGTTTACTCTTTCCCCCACGAGAATGAGATGTGACACAAGGTCGGATTAATGTGGGGACCCGAGCGCGTACACTCGGGCAACCGGTTACATACATGAAATTCTTAATCATACTTTTATTCGTACATCAGGAAAATGTTGAAGTCATCAATACGTGAAAAATTACAAATGAATATTTTCTAATGATTTAAGCGACCAGTTAAATGTTCTTTTAGAAAAGTTGTAATAAACGGAATATTCTTGTGGTTGCTCATATTTACTTTATCCATTTATGTAATACAAATCATGACAAAAAAGGGTAGAAAATTTTTAAAAGAAATGTGAATACTTACAATTACTAACTGAAGTATAGTACCAACAACACAAAACTTATACTACCTGCATAGAAAATTCAAGTTGCTGTTGTTATTCAGTTAGTCTCTATCTGAATTAGAGAAATATAACTTAATTGCACTAGTAGATATTGACTAATTAATTTGTTTTCTACGGCTTATCTGGAACCACTTATTGATGTTTTTTCCCAAATAAACAGTGAACTGGGGTTGTAGCACCTGTTAGGGTCCCAGCTATGGGCAAATAATGAACCCCAAACAAAACACTGTGAATGTATAAAAATATATTTTTATAGTAAAGATACCAGCAATACATTTTTATATAAAACAAAATTGCCATCAATACCTATTTACAGTAAAATTACGAAAAGTATCTATTTTTAGTAAAATTAACAACAATACATATTTATAGCAAAATGACCAACAATACATTTTATCTATAGTTGAAGGCATGCAAATGCGCTCAAATATATTTATTTGAAGCCATAAATTGTGTTCAAAATATTTACATTCGGCATTAAATAACCCATAGAGGTGTTGATATGGCGCTAAAAAAATCAGCCAAATCTACGGTTTATCAATCCCTTGCAAGCTATTTAAAGCTAAAAAATATTTTTAGAGTGTAACTTTTTTTAGATAATATTGGTTTAGTGATACAAATCTTACTATTTAATCCATAGCTTCGGGAGAAGAGGTGGATTCATACTTTTCCCGATGATATTGGCGTGTAAGTAAATATAACGAACCGCACTGGAATTGAAACACGGCTCTACGATTAACAATTGTGTGACATTTTTCAATGCACCACCTGGCATTCTCAAGCGCTCACCGATCTACGTACTAACCAGGCTTGACGTTTTGGAACTTCGGTGATCCTACGGGAACCGGTGTTACCACGTGATGCGGCCTTAAGCCTATAGATTATCCAGGCGACAACATTAGTGAAAACAACGATAAAAGAATGGCGGAGTATGCATGAGACTTGCTGTCACTTGATATTCTAGCATTAGCCATCAGTTACTACTCGTGGGAAAACTCAGTGAATAGAAATAATGCAACTAATAATAATAATAGATTTAAAAAAGAAACTAAACATGTCATAGATTAACTTCTTAAAAAAAGATTACGATATGATTCCATGAACTACAATGTCTGAAAAATGTTTTAAAAAATTATCAAAAAAAAGAGTGAACTTCATAATTTTCTAATAAAAAAATCCACCCAATGAAAAAAATGTGGTGGCCCTACCTTTATCCTCTCAAGGTAGGGCCACTACATTTTTTGCAGCCGTAGCACTAATGGTGTGTATTCGGCAAGATAGCCTGAGAAAACCGAAGACGGGTTTGAATTCAGTTTCCTTCTCCTGGTCTGGTTGCCAACCAAGACTATAGAGTCCAATGTGTCCTGATATTCATCCACAGCTGGAGGTGAAGGAGCAGATTAATACCTTTCCCAAGTAAATAGATAACCTAAATATAATGAACTCGATTAGAATTCGAACTCGGTTCTTCGATTTCTCATTCGAAGCCTCTATCCATTACACCACAATGCAAACAGAATGTGCAATTAATAAATACTAATTTATACTAATACTAATCACTTCAAATCCCCCGGTGTATGGAGCCGTTATGACAATTATAAAACAGTTCTAAATTAAACATAGGATAATCTATGTTTTCACCCAACACTGCAAATTTCTACAAAACCAAAATATGAGTTATGTTCTTAAATAACCTCTTCATATCGAGACTTTCATATAAATGTATGCATGTTACTAAACTCGTTCAGAAATATCTAAACTGTCGGCTGTATACAGACACATTCTCAGACAATTGTTTAAAAATGACTTCGATCAAATGAAACCTGTAGGTCTTTGCGAGGACCATCCTTCTTCGAACCTTGTGTGACTGACGCTACAGAATCACAAAGAACCGTACCAAATAACAGAAATCACATCACAACAACTAAAATGAACAGCGCATGTATCTTTATTTCTGGGATGAGGTATTGTAACCATTTACACAATTTACCTCGTTCAGACTGCTGTCCTCGTTTTTTATGCCATATTCACGACGTTTCGGACGTTTTACACTCCGGCAAATTGTTCTAATTCCATGTGCCATGCGATCATTTTTTTTTTTTTTTGATATCTCAGTTTCAGTTACTTCCCTTTAGTAACTCAACAGTTCAAATTTTTGTTCCCTCTGCTGTGGTCAGGTATTGAATTCAAAGTTCTTTGAATCAAGTAGCATTTTGGATCACTCAACCAACGCTTTTATCTATGGCCCAGTGGAAAATAATGACATAATCAAGATGCTGATGTTCTACGCTACCAAAAGCAACATATAAGGAAGGAAACCCCCATCAATGCTGGAAAGAGCCATAACAGTTGTTGGATCTGAGAAACTTATTTCCCTGAATAATTGTTTTAATAAAAGGATTTTATAAATTTCAACCGATAGTTGCACTGTACGGTCAATGAATGCCAAATGTTTCCTTATAAGGTAGTGACTAATATTGTATTTACTAATTTTTGTAATGATATGATCGAACAAGACAATATAAAACGAAGAAAAATGCACGACAACCTAAATTACAGTGACTAAAACATACCATACGGATCAACGAAAAAATGCCCAAGATCTGTGACCACAGTTTCGCTGGTATTTTTATCCACCAAACCTCGCTCTTTGGTACAATGAGGAAATTGCCACAGTAGACGTTGTATCTCTGTGAGTAGTTTCCTCGATAGTTTCAAAAGAACAGATAGCACACATTGATCCCAGTCCGAAATCCGAGAAACCTTTTTTA
Organism: Acanthosepion pharaonis; assembly: GCA_903632075.3. Classification (NCBI taxonomy): domain Eukaryota; kingdom Metazoa; phylum Mollusca; class Cephalopoda; order Sepiida; family Sepiidae; genus Acanthosepion; species Acanthosepion pharaonis. Next base: position 2,632,988 of record CAHIKZ030001813.1, read on the forward strand.
TGGTGGCGGGATGTGACTGAAGGTTGTTCTAAATTTGCTGCGCCCATACGAGTACATAATAACCAAAGATAAAAACGGCTCATTCTTAGCGACGACTGTCACGTTCACTCTTTAATGCGCAGGATTAGAATCCCTAAGGCCGGGTGTCTTTGCCATTTATTAAAGAGAACAGGTACCACTTATTAATACCGGCCAAAAGGTCAACAAGCTTTTGCATTTACCCAACTCTCCATGAGAGTATGGCGTGACAAAAAAACGTTTTAATGTAAGGTGACCATACGCAAGCTATGGTCGAGAGGACAAAAATTACCTAATCTCTGCGGCCATTGTCAAACGACCGTAATTTAATGCTGCCCCAAAACCAGGCGGTAATGAGGTGAACAGATACCAATTATTCATCCTTGTCCGAAGGCCGGTAAGCGATTTTATTTAACTGACCTCCCAACTAAGGCAGGATGTGAAACAAGGTAAATTTTAATGTGGGGAGCCCATATGTGTACGTATGGGCAAAGGAAAAAATAAGCACAAATAACCTTTTCTGCCTACCATCAGCATGGCTGATCCTAAACTACAAAAGAGCAACACGGTACGTCTTCTTGGCCTGACATTTTCCACTATCATTAAGTGACGTGACTATATCCAATCAATAACTGCATCTACTACAATGAAAGTTGATTCACTGTGTCGTGCCAGAAAATTGTTCTCCCTCAGAATCCATTTTGCCCAATTATAAATCTACCATTCGTTCGTGCATTGAATACTGTTGCCATAACTGATCAGCTTCTCCTGCTGTACATCTTGAGATTCTTGGCAAAATGCAAAGAAGGATCTTTAATGTAATTGATCCTGACCTGACATCTTGACTTCAGTCACTTTCTCACAGACATGACGTGGCTTCCTTCTGTCTTTTCTACAAATATTTTCATAACAACTGCTCTGAAGAGTTTTTCCCCCCGGTTTCCCGACTACATGAATTTAAGCGTTCTACTAAACTGACAACTAGGTTCCACCGTTTTACTATTGAAATAGATAAACGCAGCCGTCACTTCTACTCCGACGGTTTCTTTTTTTCACACACCCCATGAATGGAACTCCTTTCCGTTTTCTTTCTTCCCTGATAACTACACTCTTCAAAGATTTAAATGCAACGTCAATCGACATATTCTCTCTCCTTGTTATGGTCCAAGTTCCTTGTACCACAGTGATGGTCCAAGGTTAGAACCAATGAAAGAATAACACGAACACAGGTATGGAATACAAAGATATATTACAACAGAAATATAATACAAAGAAGTAGAAGTATTAGTAATGACTATCAGATTTGGTTAGAGTGAACTATGTTTTCTCGACAAGTATCACTATTCCTATGTCCTTACAATATGCTCTCAATTATCTCTCTTCGTCTTGTAAGAGGAGAGATAATTGTAATATCCTGATAGCTCTTGAGAGGCGCAGTATTTATAATGTCAGGAATAGTCCATTATTATTATGGGTAAGTTCCCATAACACTTCTTGAACCCTGTTCATTTTTTGTCCTTGTTTCAATCCTCCCTATTCTCAAACTTCTCATGCTTTTTCACTTTTACTTCCTGTAACCCCTTGCATCCTAGTGGCATATCTACCTTGCTTGTGGAGAAATGATTAAAAAACATTATCTAATCTCTGCGACTACTGTCAAGCTGACGTCGATATTACACTGACTTCACCTCTCTTAGTGCAATCAGGATTGTACTGACGTCTGGTTGAAATCACCGGGACTAGATGCGTTCTCCCATTTAAAATGAGTGCAAGTACATTGCTTTGATCCAGGCCCAAAGGACGAGAAGCCTTATTCTCTAACCTCCTCAGGACAGGATGTGACACAAGATCATCTTTTTACGTATGATGAATATGCATATGAGCCAAAGAGAAACATTACCCGGTCCCAGCGACCACTGTCACGCTGGTGTCGATATTACACCGACCAATCTCAGTGCAATGAAGAAGGTGCTGTCGCGAGATTAGAATCTCCGGGACCAGGCACCTTATCCCATCTGAAATAAGAACATATACTACGCTTTCATCCCGGCCAAAATGCAGAGAAGCGTCGTAATAAATTATATATTTACTTATTTTAATAATAATTATACATTTACTTATTTGAATTTTATATAACCCTTGGCCATGATAATTTAACTTTCAAGGAAAATGGAACTTTCTTGCCATTGACATCAATGATGTATATGTGACATAATAATTGATGCAATAAAATACAAAAACAGAATTATCATATCATAATTCTGCTTGTTCCTTAATTAGTTAGGTAGGTAGGTAGGTAGGTAGGTAGTAATCAGGTATGTTGTGCGCAGCTAATAGCTCATAAAGAATAAACTATTCTGTTTTGATCACTAGCGAAGGCGAAAAGACATATCAGGGGGGGGGTTATTTGGTTAAAGAAAGAAAGAAATAAAGAAAGAAAGAAAGAAGAAAGAAATTATTGGCGATAATGTTTAACGTCTGCTTCAGTGAAATGCAAAAACTTGTCAATTTTTCATTTGTACTCTCTTAATTCTTTAAATAATGGCTTGCATTCATACTTATAGTTGTTATTGTAATATTTTTATTAAAGTTGTTAAGCTCAAGCATTTAACTATGCATTAATGGAATTTCAACGAGTATTTTATCATTATAGAACTTGCAATGGGATTATTTAATTATTAACTTAAGAAATATGGTCCATCGGATAATTTTAATAGTAAAACCGATTATTCCTATTTTGAATGTTCACAGTTAAAAACTGTATATCTATATAGTAACGACGCGTTAATTATAGAATATAACAGAGTCTCATTTCATTGTTCCAAAATATGAGAAACGCCTGGTCTTTATTTAAAGTGAAGGAATTTATCAAGAACATTTCAATTTAGAAAACATGCCAGTTAAGTCATTTAAAAAAAGAAAACATCGACAAATATGAACTTGTCACATCGTTATTTATAAATTGGATCCATTTTAGAAGTTGACATTGGCAAAAAAGCAATAACTAAGGTTTATGACCATTAAAGGCGTTGGGAAGTGTGAAAAGAATAATCAAAGTATCCAATGCCAACATTTTACAAACTATAAATAAAATTTTAGTGTCAGAATTAATGGATTATAAACTTAGCCGAATTAAAAAAAAAAATGAATCGTTTCTTTTTAAAGTGCTAACAAGTACAGTGTTCATCTCGAATTTCTAAGCCTGCCCATAAAAGTTACTAAGAAGACTAAAGTTTTTACCTACTAAACAAACAACGCTTTCAATTTCACACAAGAAATAAACTATTGCCAGCCGTTACTTGCTATAATATTTCTTTTTATGTTTCACTAAATTTAAAGAATTTAGCATGAACTATTTGTAAAAGATAAGTAATATTTTCATATTATATATCTATAATATTATATATGTGTGTGTATGTATGTGTGTGTATTTGCTTTTAAGTTGAACATGACACTCATATTGACAAAATGAAGTGACACTTGCCAAATTTAGTCCTGGCTTCATTCAGCAGGAAGGCTTCTGATCGGGAGATTGAAGGTTTTGAGGGGCATGAAGCCCCCTCTTAATTGTTTTTTGTTCCGAGGTTCATTCTGTTGCGATATTTTATGGTCCCATCTAGATGTTAGGGTCCCAGCTATGGGAAAATACCGAACCTCCAAACAATGACAAAACACTATGAATGTGTAGGAATACATTTTTGCGGTAAAAGTACCACTGATATATTTTTATGGCAATATGACTAGCAATACCTTTTATCCGTACTTGAAGCTATAAAATTATGTTCAAAATCTTTAGATTCCGGCATTAAATAACGCATAATGGTTGACATGCCACTAAACAAAACCAACCATACAACCAACATAAAAGACATGACATTAATCCACGTAATATCCTACAATTTCTTAAAGAAATTCAACTGTATTCCAACTTCAACAAAACTACAACATAAAACACACATATCATCGCCTCTAGTAATTATGTCCACACAAATATGTATATACACAAAATCTGAGTATCATCTACCATGTATTCAATTGTGAAAGCAGATTATCATTCATTAGACCTTTTTTATTACTTCAAAACTCCCAAGAAAATTAAATTTCGGCATTAAGTAACCCATAAGTTGATATGCCGTTTTAAGTAACCAAAAACAAGACACATGCCATTTGACACTACCTCAAGTGATAAAGAACTCACTGGACTGGTCCAAAAGTTCGTTTAAATTTTTTGGCTTTAGATAGCACTAGGAGTATTTAGTTTTAAGTAACTTAATTTTAAAATATCGCTTTTAACTATAATATAGTTATCATATCAGCACACTCCATTTTATTTTTTCAAAAATAGCGTATTTTTAATCCATTGATATCGGCTCTTCCTTTCATTGCAGAGCAGAATTCACCAAGTATTGAATTTTTCACCCACTGACAGGGAAAGTGAGCTGCACTTAGACCGTTTTGAGACAGGTTAGGTTATATCGTACCGATCGACATGCGTATTGCCTCGGTTGTGGCAACGCCTATCCAGTCGAGTACGAGACCAACTGCGGGATCCGAGAAATATTTCCCGTTCTCGTTCGAACGATCGGTGGTGTTAGCTGCTTCCACGCGATGATGATTGAAGGAATCTAAGCTAAAAAAAAAAACGGGCTAGATTAATAAGATCCTTGATTATAAAAGCCCAGTAAAATCATCTTGGAAATTAGAAGCTGTAATCAGGAAGAAATGAAAGCAAAAGAATGATAATATTGCCTGGGAAGAAAGAAAATTCTGGAAACAAGTTTCAAAAGCAGAAAATCTCACTGATTAAAGTGATCCTATCGTAAAAAAAAAACAGAAAATAATTTTGGGGGGAATAATGATTGCAGATTATCATTCATTAGAACTTTTTCAATACACGACACTTGTCAAAATCGAAAACTACTATTTTTTATATCATTTTAGATGCAGGGTCCCATACATAATGTAAACAAAATACTAAATCGGACCCTCACTTCTTAAAGAGTTATCTGTACTTTCAAAAATAGGAATCAGTTAAAAGATTTGAATCTGTAATCTTTATATCAACAAGTAAACTGAATTCTGATTATGAGAAACCTTCTCAGCCAATCAAATCTCATTACTAATTAATAACAATAAATGTATTAAACTAATCTCTCATATATTTGTGCAGACTGTTCACAAAATGTGTCTAATAAGCAAATGAATGTCGACATTACATGTTCTTGTAGGACTGTTATTTACACAGTCTTTATAAATCTCATGTCATTGTGGTGTAGGCCATAGTGTCGGAATTGAGGCGTCTCTCCACGAAAAAAAAGTGTACTCACACCGAGTCAAATGAATATACACAAAAGTTATATAAAAAATTATTTCCTGTTTTTTTTTTTAATTTTTTTAATGTGCGACAAGCTAATTGAAGCAGTGCGAGAAAATTTCTTAAAATCTAAATCAATGCGAAATATCTACAGTAAGATATTCTAAAATTGCTGACCAAGCATAAAGTTTTATATCCCTTGAGATTTTATCTGTAGAGTTTATGAGGATGGTGGAAGCGGGAGGAAGAGGACCCACCCTCGCCGTGATGAAGAAATCTGACTTGATTCAAAAAAGAACTGGTAGAACCGCTTCCCAAGAGGATGCTTCCACGATCGCTAAAATCTTAATCTATTCAAACCTTGGATTAACTATTATCTTCCCCCTCATATCCGCATAAACTGTGTTACTCTGTAACCATCTACCTCGAGTGGCTCCCGGGCCTTGTATAGGATGAATATCATTGTAAAAAAAAAACGCTTTGATAAGCTTGGCTCTGATTTTAGAAGAATATAAAATCCAAGAAAGAACTGAAACTCTCACAAAGTAGCTCCGTGGAAATAATTTTGTGGAATGGGGTTGGTAATTGTGGAAAGAAAATTGACAAAAAATCATTCTTAAACATAATATTGCTATTGTTATCTATACAATCTTGTTTGTTGTAAGCGATGATGATGATGATGATGATGATTTCCAGCCTACTCAAATATCATTAACTCCTTCTTTCCATTCCTCTCTTTCTTCCATGATCGTCCTCTGTTTCTCACTTTTCAAATCAGTATCATTTCTTTCTACACTTCAATATTCAGTTATCTTTCCAAAGATTTTAGTCAGTATCACATCCTGACTTTCCACCGAGGAGACACGGCTCCTTGTTGACCCGAATGTCAAAATGATTTTATCTGAAGGACTGGATACTGTTTTTTAATTTTTTTCACAAATTTCTAGAGACAACGGCAACAAAACGGACACTTGTACTTGACATCAAGAAGAAACAGTTGAAATTTCTGGGGCACAAATTGAGGAAAGAGGACTCAGAGAAACTGATAATCACAGGACAGATTGAAGGTAAGGGGACCAAAGGAAAGCAACGCCCAATCTATTTGGTGAGTTTGAGCGAATGGACGACGGAGCAGGTTTTGTGAGCGATGACAAAATGACAAAAAATATTCAGAGCTACAAAGGACAGGAAATTGTGGCGAGCCATAATCGCCAATGTCCTGAAGTGACATGGCACACAGTAGAAGAATGATTACGTGTTCCAAAGGTATGCGTGAAAAAAATATTTAGTTTCAATTTAAAAGTCTTCAAATTTATAATACTTTCCCATATAGTTTCTATTTATTAACCAGGTTAAAAATAAAATTTATTAAGATCAGGATCGCCAGCGTCCTGAAGAGACATGGCAAGACGAAGAATAAGAAGAATCATTATCCTCTTCCTCCTCCTCCTCCTCCTCCTCCTCCTCCTCCTCCTCCTCCTCCTCCTCCTCCTCCAGGTTGTAACTACTACTAACAACCACAGCATTCAACTAACTACAATTGGTTGATCCATGCCACTATAGTTGATCATCGATCATGGCACATTAAGCCAATGTATCAGTTTGTTGAGGTTTGCCAATCTATGCAATTGGAAAGTTCTTGCTCGCTCCAGGTTTTGCAAGTTTGGTTTGCTCGCTAAATGCGTTTTTGTCTGGCTTCTATCCATTAGCTCTGCCAGAAGATAAATTCTGCCAGCATAGCTCTCCGAGTTATAGGAATAAACAAGCCATTTCACCATGTCAACGTACTTAATCATAGAGTTGTAAGGGGAATAGAATATTTTGTGTTGTGGTAAGCATTAAAATATCAAAACAAAAAAGTCAATATTTCGTAGAAGTGAAATACTTAAGATTATTTTTCTCTTAGCAAATCAAAAGTTTCTTAGTTTGTAAAAATAAAAATCTATCATAAAATCAATTCTATCACCGGATTAAAAACGACTTATACGTCAAAAATAGAAAATTAAAAAAACTAAATACATTATATAGAAAATTGTTATTGTTTAGCAAAAACGATTCTGAAAAGTTTATATGACTTATTCTTGATGGAAAGAGAAAGAAAAAAAATAGAAAAACTTATATATAGTGGCTTCAAGTTTCATTGATTAATTCTGAAATATAAACCTTTGGGGCTTGTCTTCTGAAATCGATAGAATTCAAGCGTTGTCTGTGATCAAAACGTAGGTTACAAAAAAAATTCGAGATCGAAGCCCGAATCGATAGTGTTCAAAATAAAAATGTCTGATATGAATTCTTCGTGAGAAAAAGGCAAAATCATTCATACGCCTATTTTGACTTGCCAAAAAAATACGTATAAAAAGATAAAATCCCTTTATCGTTAGTTAGACTGCAAGAATAGGGTACACAAGTGCATGGTGAAAAGTCATCGGTCTACTTTCCAACACCCGTATGCTCATGTTTGATCACTGAAATACTGATTTTGGAAAACCGGTCGATTCGAGAATTTTTCGACCTTCCACTCTCTCTCTCTCTCTCTCTCTCTCTCTCTCTCTCTCTCTCTCTCTCTCTCAATACCGCGTAAATAAAGTACAGCTTTTGATTTTAAATTTCAGAATTCGTGCAAGAATGGAGTTTCAATTTCGCTTTTTATTCATATGGATTCCATGATATATGTTTTACTTAATTAGCTATTATATTTCTCTAACTCCTCAAATGTTGAAAGTATGACTAATTCTAATTTAAATTTTCCCATCTTTACACACAGTTAATTTTATCTTATAAATTGTCCCCTGTTCTGTCACCCATGAAATAAAAATAATTATACGGAAAATAAGAATCTACGTACATCAAATCGTCTTTAAATTAAGTGGCAGCAGAAGAATTATCGTTGAACTTTTAAAAAGTAAGCTGAAACATTAATTCAGTACTTAAATATAGCGATCAATTTTGCGTTATTCCTCGGTTTATTGATGCCTATTGCATTTACTCCTCCCTAGCTATTGTGATGATGGCCAAACATCAAACAGCAGATGGCATATATAATAAAACGTACACTGAAATTTAGGATGCAGAAGAAAAATAAGAGTTACTCCTCTTGAACCATGAAAGCAACCATAATGGCTAGTATAATGTATTAATATATATTTTTAACCTCGCATACTCTGGCAACCCTGAATCTGAACTCAACAAAAATCGTTCCCTGCACCTAAGTTTTCGAGGACTTTTGAATGAGCTATGAATCATTGAAATCAGACCAGTGGGAGCGAAAGAATTGTTTGGACACACACATACACAGTACTTTATATATTATATTTTATATATATATATATGTATGTGTGTGTGTGTGTGTAAAGTATCGCATATTAAGAGCTGGTTGTAATAAAACAATGCTCGATACAGAATAACAGAGGTAAAATTCATATTAATAATAATTATACATTATGCACGACGCGGAGTTTCATGCACAACGCAATTTTTAGGTGCTGGGTATAAACAGCACCTAAAGATTGTGTTGTGCATGAAACACTGAGTCGTCCTACCGGTGAGGCATAGTATGAATATTTATTAATATATAAATAATAGCTCGGTTATATTACATCAAGCACTGTTTTATTAATACGAGCACTATATATATATATATATATATATATATATATATATATATATATATATATATATATATATATATATATATATATATACACTAGCATCATGACCCGATGTTACCCGTGCTTGATTCAAAAATCGCTATCACTTGACTTAAAATATTTTTGCCCTTCCTTGCCTTTAAAGGAGTGCCCTTTGTCGTGCTGATGTTGCTACATGCCTTACTTCTTGCCTCACACTGCGATTTTTTTCAAAGCTCTCTACTAAAAATTAAATCTGTTACGAGAAAAGAACTAAACAAAATGAACACAAAATGATCAGCTTTAAAAAAAAAAGGACTCGTAACTGGAAAAACCGAATGATAAAAGAATGTTAACAACAAATACTTTTTCACACCCAACCCAGTTCAGCGGAATCAGAATCAACGTTGAGTTTAAGTAAGCGAATGAGCCAATTGGAATAAAATGCGATACAAATTTAATTTTTCCCACTTGTGACGAATGCAGCTATCAATTTTTTTTGCATGCTAGCATGCTAGTTAACATTCGTGTCAGTCAGCTGTTGGCTCACACGCTGGCCAATAGAATCTTCCTGCCTATTTGTGGCAGCCAGCTATAGGCCCTCACTCTGGCCAGTAGAAAATGGCCGCAAACTACATGAAAACTGCCGTAGAAGCATGAAAAAATAGATTATTTCCACTATCGATGGGAGTTGGGAAATGCAAAGTCGGTCTTGGCCTTCCCGCTAACTTGGAGCATGTGCATGTAAATCCGTCGAAAATTGCGGCCGTGCATTCGTTACACACACACACACACACACACATCCTGCCTTTCATATATATATATATGTGTGTGTGTGTGTGTGTATGTATGTATGTATGTATGTATGTATTTGCTACTGAGAATGTCAGCAGGCTTAGAGCCATGGAAGTAGTACGAGAGAAAACGAATAAATAAAATGACCTTTTCAATAAATCAATAAACTGGTTTTTGATCGCATACTGTTAGCCCACCATGTCAACTGAAATCAAATGTTTTGCTTTGTTTTTTATTGTTGTTTTGTTTATTGTTGTTATTTTGTTGTTGCCTTTTTTTGCGGGGGAACATTTGACATATTTGTCTTATACCGTGCTGCAGATGGAGATTCCCTTGGCGCCATGACTTTGCCTCCTGCACATACACGAAAGTGGAAAATAAAATATATCCTGAATCCTACAAATAAAAAATACATGCACAACAGAGTGTGTGTTCTTAGAAAACTAAGGAATGAATGCATCTAAATCAGACTATGGCAACCAAATTCTGTGATAATCAAATATAAAAAAAATGGATTCACTCTGATACAAGATTTGCGTAAATATAGAACGCACATCTACATCAGTCATGGCAGAGTTTACTGACAAAAATCTCTATACAACGTCTTTCTTATTCTGTTTATGTGTATTTGCATATGTGCAAACTGCAGGGTAAACTCGATATATTGTAGCAAAACCAAAACAAAACAATTAAAACGTTTATTAATTACTAAATTTAGTCGTTAACAATCAGTTTGAAATAACAAATAATATTTGAATAAATGAACGAAGGTTTGCAATCAAGGTAAATTTACCACCAAAATATATTTTCAACTTTTCAATCCGTAAAATGCACACAAAGCTTAATGTTGTTATATAAAAATTAAATACTTTTATAAGACGAGAAACGGGCATTTTTATTCTTATTTTGGAATACGGTAATTTAAATGAAATTAAAGAATATTCTGAAAAGTTTCATGAAGTGATTTGTTTTATAATTAATTTAATAAACCAATTTTATAAACCAACTTAAAAGGGAATTAATTCAAAACTGCCGCTTGATTTTGGTGTTAACTGACACAATTAATGTTTTAAATTTACTTACCCAAACTTGAACTTAGGTTAAATGAAATGAACCACACATCTCTTTATCCTATGTGACAAACTGATATTTAAAAAATATATTCTTACTGTTATACTCTGTTTCAAAGGAGATCTCTTTCTGATTCACTCCACATAAGAAAGCAAAATTAAAAATAAAAACCTCATTCAGGGGATTAGAGGATCACATTCGGCTCACAAAACAACCTCCCAAATAAATAAAATACAATTTAAAAGGAGTCAATCCCGAACGCTGCCTCTAAAGCAAAAGCATGACAAAAATGCTGTCCTCACGAAACACATCAGCAGTCGCTGGCGAGTAAGCGGTAGATTGGGTTGTGGAGGTAAGCAGCCATAGACACCACCAGTGGCATTGGTCAATCGACCTGATGCAAGCATCAACACCAGGCCCTACTGACTCCCCCCCCATTGTCCATGTTGCCTCCCTCGCGCACAAAGAGACTCCCGCTTTGATCCCCTATATCGACAATTCAAAGAATTTGTTTTAAGATATATTGTCTTATTTTCTTTCCAATTCACCGGTCGTACATTGTTGTTTCCGTTTCTTTTCGGCTACCATACGCGATTTGAAACATTAGTTTGTTGAAACAAACGTTCGTATCTTTTCTCAATAGATGGCATTGGAACACGCGATTTTGTTTGACACGTGATTAAAATTTTCTATATATCGTCGTCGGCTTTATCCTGTATCCAAGAATTTAATTTCTTCGCTTCCTTTATGATGATGGCGTTGATGACTAAATTCGTTGCCAAACGTGCACGATCAAGACTAGAAGCTTCCAGTTTCACCCAAACCTTTTCCCGCCATTTATTCCCTATTGCCGTTTCGCTTTGCAAGAGTTGGATGGAGGTGAAAGAAAATCAAAGTAGAAGAAAGTGCCGAGGGCGTGAATTTGTTTAAGTGGACCTTACTTGTCAGGAAGTGACTCACACACTCGTTTTCATAACCTTCTTCTGCGGCACATATATAATGAGACATGCAGAATTCAGTTACGAAACAGTAACGGATTGCCACTATCTATGTTATAATGTTTTTATATATATATATATATATATATATATATATATATATATATATATATATATATATATATACTGCGTGCCAAATAAATTCAAGGTAAATCTGATGTGTTTCGCGAGCGACGTACATTTAAGCAGTCAGTGTGGACAGCATTTTTTTGTCATGCTTTTTGCTTTAGAGGCAGCGTTCGTGATTGACTCCTTTTAAATTGTATTTTATTTATTTGGGAGGTTGTTTTGTGAGCCAAATGTGATCCTCTAATCCCCTGAATGAGGTTTTTATTTTTAATTTTGCTTTCTTATTTATCACCGTGCTGATAACAAATATGGCGCCAGTTTGTTTACCTTGCGCAGATCAGTACAAAAATTTCAGTGATTGTGCAGGTCAGTGTTGCCAACATTGTGTGAACATTTTGTGTAAATTGATTGGACGTTTTTTGAATTTTCGTTAATAATTTATCATGCAGTGTATATATATATATATATATATGTGTGTGTGTGTGTGTGTGTGTGTGTGTGTGTGTGTGTGTGTGTGTGTGTGTGTGTGTGTGTGTGTGTGTGTGTGTGTGTGAGGGATTAAACAAAGATTTGGGTTTGCTAACTAAGTATAATTTCCACAGAATGTCCACTAACCAACTATAACAACAATCTTCGGAAGAGTACCTCCCATTCTTTCCTGGTCTCGTTGAAAACCCCGACATTAAGATCTTTCTCTTCTTATTTCAATTTAATCAAAAGGTCAATATAGTCAATTTTATAGGCAACAGTATTAACATTTTGTTGACTTTTTATTCCTCAAATTGTATTAACCAGCCTATTATAAAAAAAAAAAACTACTACTAAGACATTACACTATATTATTGAACTATATACTTAGTTCATGACATAAAAACTAATACACTTGTAAAATATAATATGTGGATTTAACACATCACAAGAAATATTTAAATAAAATTCTCACTTAAAAAATTTTGAAAATTTAGCGTTGCGTCTTTGCGCGTTCCACGATCTTACACACCCGTCAACAATAGCAGATATTCAAAAAACATCTTTCGGTCAACATACAGATATATCGTCTCAAGTTTTTGATTTTATAAGATAAACAACACATGCCTGATGATGGATGGAAGGCCGTCCGTAGGTACTAGCATTTTAACATCAAATAAACTGAAAAACTACAGACAACAAGTTTTTCTTCAAGGATCAAAACTCGCACTCTGGATGAACAGGATTTTAATGCATATATTATGTTTTCTAGCGATGGATGTCGCCAATAATCGCATTAATACTTTTGATTAATTCTATGTGTGATTATTCTTTATATATATATATATATATATATATATATATATATATATATATTTGTTTGGATAGATGTGAGTTTGTGACCCTGGGTTTCACGCTTTAGCGATCGTCAGACAAACTGATTAATGTTTTTAAAAATTTGGGTTTATGTAGATTGCGTGTATTGGTGTTATTGTGGAAGTGGTGGGGAAACTTCTTTTTTAACTTTTTTTAAAACATTAATCAGTTTGTCTGACGATCGCTAAAGCGTGAAACCCAGGGTCACAAACTCACATCTATCCAACCAAATATGTTAGCTCTCTCTCTGATATTGAGCGCTTTCTAATAAGTACTGCGCATATAATATATAAATAATTATACATATATTTATTTATATTTATATACACTTTTCATATATATATATATATATATATATATATATATATATATATATATATATATATATATATATATATATATAAAATAAAAGAAGGAACAGATGGAGTAAAAATCCACAGTTCGTAGCATTTACCTTTTTAAAAAAGTGGTCAATACAAAGAAGAGCAAAATATTATGATATTTTTATTATAATAAATTATAATAAAAACATTACATCGCTACGCAAAAACTTTCATGTTTCAGAATTATAATGGTTCTTCATCGGGCGATTGTAGATAACTTATATATATATATATATATATATATATATATATATTAAAGATCATTAGAAACATGATAGCAAATGCATGCAACTTTTGAGATAGATTCATTCAATAATAAATAAATAAATCTTGTTTAGAGAAGGTATACTAACTGCAAAGCCTACACACGCAGATATGAAGAAAAATATTTAGATTTATCTGTAACTTTTACCTTTTTTCCAGGGGTTAAAAGTCAAAACAAAAATCCGAATATGCAAATTTGCTGTTTTAATGTTGTTTCAATGTCGACGTCAGACGTTTCGGTCTAGTAGACCTTCTTCAGGACATAGTTATTAAAACATAATTAACATTAGACGATATTCGAGTCAACATGAAAAGACGATGGACATAAGAGTAAGACTAATCAAAACAGAATAACTGACACGCACATATATATGGGCCATACAATGTAGAGAGTTTCTGAAGTAGGTTGTGGTGTGTGCAGTAAGAGGTGCATTTTATGCAGGTATGCGTGAAATATAATGGCTATTCCCAGACTGGAAGAGGTTAAAATTTTAGTGGTCTTGAAAGCATCCTCCTGAAATTCTGTTCCACAAATAATCAGTGCTATCCGAATGAAAGTTACTCTTTATGAATGGAATACGAAGGAAATGAATGTGGTTCGCCTCAATTTACGCGGCGTGGTGAGATTTAGTTGGTGGAACTAAGGAATGGAGCTCTTGCTTGAATAGAGGTAAAATAGCGAAAGGCGTGTAAAGTTTCATCTATTTTAAATGTGTTGTAAGGTGTAAAACAGTTAACTACCCACAAGGCCATGTAAACGCTTTTGAACTCAAGACTGGCTGGAAAGGGAAGACAAGACCAGATGTGGAACCAGTACTTTTTTTTTTCGGCTGGATCTGGTTCTTGTTCAGGTAAAAAGATACCAGAAGTCAGGTACTTGATGCCGCAGTTCAGGGAACTAGTCATACGCACACACACACACACACACACACACACACACACACACACACACACATATATATATATATATATATATATATATATATATATATATATATATATATATTCAAAAGGAAGTTCAAGATTTTCAACTGAAATCATTACATTTCCTTCCAAAATATTTTGATATGATGCGGCATTCATTCTACCATCTATTGTTGATAACTTTTGCAGAAAAAATCCCTAAACCGTGATGCTGCAACCAGCAAATTACACAATCGTGGTTTTTTGTTTGAAGGCATCATCATTTTTCATCCATACAGGATTTCTAGAATTACATCAAAACAACTCAGTTTTGGTTTCGTCTGGCCATAATACTCTTTCCCAATACGATTTTTCCCTATCCTTATGTTCACGAAGGAATGTCAACCTGGTATCTCTGTGTTTTTCAGTAGCGGTGAAGTTTTTTTCCGAAGGAAGCGTGACTTTATTTTCCGTTTAGTGACAAATACCCGATGAAAGCAAATCATCCTGCAACTCTTGACTGGATTTTGTTTAATTTGACGCATTAATTTCCTCGAAGATCTTGAAGAAATCTTCCTTGGAGCACCTGTCTTTCTTTGGTTTTCAACAGTTTTGAGTTTTTATACCTTTCAAGTAATGAACTAATGGTAGTAAATGGAATATTCAGGTTGTTTGAGATTTATCTGTAACTTATACCTTCTTTCCAGAGGTTAAAAGTCAGTTCTGTTTGCGAATTTGTCAATTTTTTACCTCTTGCTATGATGATAATCTTCTTGCACGAATATCAATTACAGAATGTTCTGTTTGTATGTTTTAGGCTAAAAATAACTACTGATAACATTATTGGAACATTCTAGATTATTCCATTTGAATAATCAAGAGTATTAAAGTAATTTAAAAGTTTTAAAATCTGGTACTTGCATCGTACGAATAGCTTTTCACCCATTAAAATAGATAAATTGAATTTATTTGTATTAAATCAAAATAGTTTTCTATTTTCTATGCATATTTAGTTATTATGCATCTGTGTAAAGTTAATTATATGAAAAGTATGTTTATTCATTAGTTGGAAATACAATACATTAAAAATTTGTATGTGTACGAATATTTATTTCCCCCTCACTGTATGCATGTATATATATATATATATATATATATATTGAATTCCCAAATGTATGAATTTAAACATGGTAGACAAAAATAAAAAGAAGTTTTGAGTACTTGTATGATATCTTTTTTATCATGTATTAACGCATTTCTATAAAGATATGTTCGAAATAATGTTGTTAATTAGGACACTAGAAATTAATTTATGAATTAATGTATATATATTGTTTTGCGATCAAAAGTTTTACTTGTACTGGAGCAGGTACTATAAGAAACACGCAAAATAAAAAGTATCAGTTCTCACAATAATAAACAAATAATAGAAAACAACATGTCAGTTCTGATAAACAGCAAGGATTCATAAAATAAGACAAATAAAAGCATAATTCTCTAAACTCACTTGTTTGTATTCTTCATTCAGCTCAGTATCATTGAGTATTTTATCGGGGTATCCAATCATATCTCTCATTTCCTCAGCCTGAAAAGAAAAAAATTATAATGATAGATAGATAGATAGATAGATAGATAGATAGATAGATAGATAGATAGATAGATAGTAGGATAGATTTTTAACAATAATGATCACTCTGTACAATGTCCAAGAGCCTCACGTGGTTGAAGATTACAGAGTAAGAGGCAAAATTTACGAGGATATTTTGCGATGATTACAAGCGACCCTAGACTTGGACAGGTTAAGCTTTTAATGGTCGGAGAATCATCCTCTTGGAAGTCGGTTCCACAATACAGCGGTAGGTGACGAGAAGTTGCCAATGTAGAAAGGAATGAAGACAATTCACTACAAAGTACATGACATGGCGGATCTTATCCAAGAAAGTTAGAACTGACGGAACTAAAGAATGTAGTTCGGCTAAACATTTTCCATGGAAATAGTGATAGAACAACGAAAAGCTTGCAACACTTTATCTGTTGGAACAGGGTGGTAGGGTGAAAATAATTCATCACCCACCAGTACGCGAAGACACTTTCAGAACTCTATACTGGAAAGTGAAGATTGTGCCGCTCCTTACCTTATATGGCAGCTGTTTTCCATTTCAACATGATCTCGCTCTTGTAAAGGTAGAGGAAAGCATGAGGAGTCAGGTATTTACTAGAGTGGTACAGAGAGCCGACCATTTCCCATTTTGAGCGACTGATAGTGCGTACAAGTTCGAATATACCCTCAAGACATAGGATCTTCTTGAGAGAACATCCGTTCATCGCGATAGGCAAGCATTCAGTGTCCGCTTGGTGGTGATGGAAGGACACTAGTTTGGTTTTCTAGGCACAGAATGCGACCATACAAAGCCATTACAGCCAGGTCCGAGGAGCGATATGCTGCCAGATATCTAGAGATTTGGATGTGTACCCATCGATAGATAGATAGATATTAACATAATTATAGATAGATAGATAGATAGATAGATAGATAGATAGATAGATAGATAGATAGATATGTTTGATATGAAATATATGAACAAAAACAAACGCGGATATATATATATATATATATATATATATATATATATATATATATATGTGTGTGTGTGTGTGTGTGTGTGTGTGTGTATATATATATATATATATATATATATATATATATTGGAGTGACTCATTTACATATGAAGTCACAAAATTATAATTAGCTCTAGCTATTACCCATGAGACAGATGAGTGCATACTACTTTCCGTGAGTCAGTAACACTACACTACAAATGCGTCGCCGATATTTAAAGAACCGAACGAACAATTATAATTGGATAATTACGAATACGCACAAACGTGACTTAATATACTTACAGCTAAAGCTAGAAAAAAAGTCTAAAGGAATTAAAATCAGTTGGAAGAGAAAACTATATAACTGATCTCTTCATGGCAACTGTTGTGTGTGAGACCATTGTGAAATTATCAGCAATTGTACACCCAATACAGTTGGAGGAAATGACTTTGAGTTAACTAATAACACCACACAAGAAAAAAAACTTGTGGATGAAGAGAGACCTAAACTCATGAATATTTCTCAAACGGTGAATGAACCTGTTATTAAATATGTGCTTCGTTTAAATCGGGTCGCTAAATATTGTGAATTTGAGAAACTGGAATCGGAAAACCAATCAATCAAAGAGGATTTTATTCAAATGAAATTGGTAAACGTGCTTTAAAATGAGAAGTATCAGCAAATGACTCTAATTCATTTACAACTGGGAAAGTTGTAACTAGAACAGTGTGTCGAATCTGTTCAGCAGCAAGAATTAATTGGAAAAATTAGTAGAACAAAAATTATGGATCTGGTAGAGGAAATAGACACATACGCGATAAAGGAAAAAAATAAAATAATGTGTATTTTTTGTGGATATCAACATCAAAGAGAAAAACTGTCTGGCATATAAAAAATGTATTAACTGTTTCAAAATGAATCATTTTAAACGTATGTACAAATTCAAAAAGAAAAACACAGAGATGGTGTAATAAAAGGAAGAGGAAATAAGTATGGACGTCTTTTCATTGAAAAAAAGAAATTAAAAATGGGTATTAACAATTCGAATCAATAATGCTTTATTGGACATGCAGCTAGATACAGGAAGTGACGAGACGTTGATACCCAGAAATTTCTAGAAGAAATTAGGAAAACAAAGATTAAAGAAAAACTTTGTCTAATTGAATCAGTCCAACGGATCCGTGATAAAAAACGTTAGGCTATTTCGTAATATACGTGGAACTAAAATAAAAAAAATAAGTTTGACGTATTACCAATTATCGTGACAAACTGGAAAATGAATCATAGTCTAATAGGAAATGATAAATATAAATTTGATAAAATTAATAAACAAAGTCAAGGCAAAAAGTAACTGGAATTAAAAAAAAAAAAAAAAACAAACTATGAAGCAAAGTTAAGGCAAAAAGAAAATGTCTCCCGCTCATATTTTCAAGCAAGAAAAATGCCAGTCCATCTCCTACCAATAGTTGTAGAAAAACTAAGAAATATACTGGAACAAGATCTACTTGAACGTGATCCGCCAGGAGTGAGCAGATGGGCCTCCCCCGTTAGTAATTTTAAGAAAGAACGATGGGGATTTGAGCATTTGTGATGACTACAAAATAGGTGTAAACCACAAAATATTTGCTTATAGAATGGGCTTTGAGCTCCCTTGTGAGTATGAAAACATTCTAAAATTGATCTAAACCCGGCGTACCATCAAATACATATTGAAGAAGACTTTAAAGAAGTCAATAATAAACACGCCAATAGGCTTTTTAAGATGGAAACGAATGCCGTATTGAATTAGAATCGCAAGTGTGATTTTTCAAAGGGCTACAGAGCGAGTTATTAGTAACGATATTAAAAAAATACAATATGCTCGCAGGATGACATTGTGTTGGTGATATTAACGACGAAACATTATAATGAAAGCCACCATATTTTTTAATAAGTTAAGAAATACTGGATTAACAATTAACGAAAAGAAATTTATGCACAGCACTAAAAAATATCATTTTAGGGATATTTAATGAAAGCATATCATCAGACCAATCGTTAATTGACGAAATATTAAAAGTTGAAGTATATAAGAATATAAAAGAATTGGAATCTTTCTTAGGAAAGATAAATTTCTATAAACGATATGTAGAGCGAAACTCCGAATTGACAGAACATTTACCTGATTTAAGAAAAAAAATGTGGAATTTATTCGGACAAATGAACAAGTGGCATTTGGAAATTTAAATACTGTTCTGGCAAAATGGCCAGCAGTAAAAAATATTCGACCCTAAAAATGGAATATTAGTAGCAACTGGCGCAAGTGAACGCACAATCTTAGGAATATTAGCTCAAGATGGTCATCTTATGTATCTTTCAAGAAAATTGTCAAAAGCCAAAGTGAACTATTCAAATATTGAGAAGAAGCGCTGGCCATAATATGGACGACAAATAGAGCTCGTCAATCTTTTAATAAAAAGAAATTCCTACTAAGGTCCGACCATAAATATTTAAAATTCATATTTAACCATAAGACGGAACTTGCCAAGGTAACGTCTTCTAGAATTCTAAGACGGGCCTTAATGTTAATGGCTTTTGACTTTGATATTGAATACGCGTAAGGCAATGCCATTCCGCATGTAGACGCTTTGTCGAGATTGGGGTTCATTACTTTTGAAAGTGAGAAAGAGGAGGAAAAATTCAAAAGTTACTTTCTTACACTGGATAGAAACTGATACTTTGTCGATAGACAAATTACGCAAAGGAGATTAAGGCTAGAGGCATGGTGGCCAGGCTATTCTACAGATGTAAAAGAATACATAAAAAGGTGTAAAATGTGCAATGAAAGAAGAAACTTTAGACAGAGAAAAACACATGCATGGCCTAAAGAATCCCAACCTTGGGACAGAGTACACATGTATGTTATTCGAGTGGGATTATTACTAATACTGGTAGATTCGTATTCAGTACTGGCCGGATTTCCTACAAAAGATGTTCCACCATGAAACATGTGTTAAAGATCATATCTTCAAGAAATGGAATTCCGAAAACGCTAGTATCTGATAACGCCCTGTGCCATTAGTTGAGCAAAATTAGATGTACACCATATAAAATCCCACCGTGCCATTCTCAATCAAATGGATTAGCAGAAAGGATCATGCAAACTATAAAAAATGGATTGAAAATATGTGTACAACGGAAAGAAAAAATAGAAACATTTCTTCCGAGATTGTTGCTAAGCTTTAGGACAATACCACATGCTGGAAGATCGAAAAACCCATCCACCCTCATTAGAGACACGTTGACCATGCCTTATGCCACCAACGAAAAACTTTATAGTGAATCTAATCTACAATAGGCAAGATTCATATTGCAACGTCGGCAGAACACTATGATAAGAGAACAAAATGCTAATGGTATATTAGCGCATGTAGAACAAGTTAGATTGAAACAAGATAGCGATGAAATGTTTAGTGAGCCTGAAACGTAAAGGCGAAAGGCTTACGTCAAGGCAAGACGAACAAGACAGTGAAATGGAGAGCAATATACACTCTAAAAGGAACAAGGACCATCGTTAGAGAAATACTCCTATGAAAAAGGAAGATCAAGATCTAGCATATATAAACAATCTCTTAGGGAGTGGGGGAAGTTAGTGAGGAGACAAACGCTCTCAGAAGAAGTACGACGGAAACTAAGGAGATAAAACCTTTTCGGTACAAGGAGAAGAGGTGACTCATTTACACATGAAGTCACAAAGACTCTAAATATCTACAGCATGAGGCAGTTGAGTGCATTCTCGTAAGTCAGTAACACTACTATATATATATATATATATATATATATATATATATATATATATATATATATATATATATATATATATGCAAAGAGAGGGAGAGTGAAAGACAGAGAGTGTATTATATTATAATTTTGCATGTCTTTGTGTTCCCTGCCAATACCGCATAAATAATTCTATTTCGATTGCGAGAAAAGACAGAAAACAATATCAGAAAAAGAAAGAAAAAAAGAAAGAGAATAGATTCGTCAATAACGCCGTCATGTGTTTAATATCTCATTTAGTGAAATGGATAAACATTTTTAGTTGAAATATTTAACGATCCAACAGGGGAATTTCCACGGATATTTTATAGCCATAGAAATCCTGAGATTATGTAATCATTAGCTTAAGAATAATAATTCATCAGAGAATTCAAATATGAAAATCGTGAAATTTTCACGGCTATTTCTAGTAGAAAATTAATGATTCAACTGATATATAATTCGGGTAAAAGAAGACTCGCGTTGATATTTTGAAAACATTACTCAAATAAACTTTGTGTGTTTGCCAAGTTTTATGAGTTTCAAAAGCGTAATTTTCACACACACACACAATATATATATATATATATATATATATATATATATATATATATATATATATATAAATCTATGACAACGAACGTAAAAATCTTAGTACCCATTTTTGTTCTTTAGGACATCGTCGGACTGACGTAATGTTTACGTTGATGTGGTTACACGTGGGCATGAAAGGGAAAGATGCTGAAATTGTAAAATTAAATTTTTGAATTGTATATTTAATATGTGTTTGGATATATGGTCGAGCCGATTTCATTTAGTTTCTTTATCTTGTTGCTTATGTTTTTATCACTAGTAAATCGTCTAGACACTTTGCCCAAATGTAATGAATGATTTTACAATTTGCCATAGATTTTCCTACAATTATTCTGATATATAAGAAATCATTTATATGTCATCTTCCTATATATATATATATATATATATATATATATATATATATATATATATATTAATCATTTCACCCCAAGAAAAGCGAGAATTCCACTAGCACGCAGGGGTTACAGAAAGTGAAAGTGAGAAAAAAGACTGGGCATAGTGGAAGGATTAAGAAAAGTGGTTCAATACAACAGAAGATGGCGACTGACTAAATAAACGGATTGAGTTCCACACGCGGGAAGTGCGAGAAAAGAAACTGTTGGAGTAGAAGTGGCAGTTACATTTAACTATGTCAACCTAAAAAGGCTGGGACCTAAATGCAGGTACCATAAAAATGTTTGTAGAAAAGACAGAGGGGAAGCCACATCATGTCTGTGAGAAAGTGACTGAAGTCAAGATGCCAGGTCAGGATCGATTACACTGCAGATCCTTCTTTAGATTTTGTCAAGAACCTCGAGATGAATAGCAGGAGCACCAAACCAGATATGGCAACAGTATTCAATGCACGGACAAATTGTAGATTTATAATTGTGCAAGATAATCTCTGACAAGGAAAACCTTCTGACATGACACAATGAACCAACTCCTGCAGTAGATGCAGCCATTGTTTCAATGTAGTTGTTCTACTTCAAGTCAATTGAAAACGCGTGGACAAGAAGTCGCAGTGAAACGCTCTCCTGGAGTCAAGCATCAGCCATGCTGATGGTGGGCAGGGCAGTTTCTCTATGGTGGTTAAATGAGAGCAGTTTAGTTTTAGAGGCATTGAAATTTACAAGCCATTTCCTGCCACTGATTAGAGGTCTTTTTCAAGAGCAGCGGCCAGATTAACTTTGTCAGCTCTGACGGATTTTCTATTGAGACAGGAGTAAATGGTAGTACCATCTGCATAAATGCCTACTTGGGAACTGATGACATCAGGAAGATCATTAATGAAGATCAGAAATACCGTAAGTCCCAGGATATAGCTCTGGGGGACATCTGCGTTCGTGTGAAAGGATCTGGAAGCGACGACCTTCATTTCACGATTTGATAGGAATGATTGTATTAAAGCAAGCAATCGTCCTCTAATACCGTAACCCTAAAGCTTACGGAGAAGACCAGTATGTCAAACCCTGTCAAACGCCTTTGAGTTATCTAGAGCCACAGCTCGAGCTTTGTTATTATCATGAAGAACTTGGTAAATGTATTCAGTGCTGGCACATCAGCGGTAGACCGGGCAAAACAGAATCCATATTGTTTGTCAGAGAGTAGGTTGTGAGAAGTAAGATGCTTAACCACTTCTGCATTGATTAAATCCTTGAATACTTTTCCGAAAAGCGGTAGGAGACTAATAGAACGATAGCTAAATGGTTCAGAAGGTTCTCCAGAGTTCTTAAAAACAGGAACTACAGAGGAGGACTTACAACAAGTTGGAAAGCGGGAAGCAGCGAGACATAAATTGTAAAGTTTGGAGAAAACTGAAGCCAGCTCGGGGGCACATTTCTTTAGGACGACGGCTGGGAACCCGTCACCTCTGCTTGCCTCATGAGAGTCTAATTTAGACATGATGTCTGAGACCAGTGACAGGGTTATGCACATATCACTCAGTAGAGCTTCAGTTCTAGCGGGGAAATCAGGTGTGGGTAATCCAAATGAGTCGAGTGTTGAGTTGAAAGAGAATTTCCGAACAAAGTATTCAACCTTATCTGTTGTAGCTGCAAGGACTTCGATTCGAATTGGTTGAATAGAGGAGGGATTGAGGACTTGCTGTTGTTCAGCACACTCTTGCAAAACCGGCACTAATCTCTAGAACCGAACTTGCGAGATGCTATACGTTGTTCCATTCCATCAGCAAACAGTAACTTAGCTTCTTTGAGGACATGTTTGCACTCGTTACGAGCAGAGACAAACAGATGTCTATTGCAATCAGACGTGTCATTCTGGTACAGCCGGAAGAAGTGATTCCTGTGGAACATCGCGGACGAGCATGCAGATGAGAACCAAGGATATCAAACGCGCATTTTTGAAAAGGAGAATTAAAAAATTCATTCCAAGGGTCGTCACGAAGGAAATCACGGAACGAGTCCCAATCAGATCGTTGATAACATAAAGACATTCTGTTGGTAGTAGGCTTTTGGGTAGCTGGATTGCGAAAGTAGATGTTTACAGACACTACCGCATGAACAGAGTTGCCAAGAGGACAGAGCTGCGTAGCACATCATGAGTCAAATATAGAGGTAAAAAGAGATCGAGAATAGAAGCCTATTTATCAGGGTTACTAAAGAAATGCATAGGGAAGTCAACCACTTGCATGAAAGATTAAGTGATTGAAAAGTTAAGTGTTTGGATGTTCAGTGACAAAGTGCTTAAGCCCCCCTGGTATGGTGGGCATTAAAGACAGCGACCACGAATATATTAGAAAACGGATGTAGGGAGATGGCCTTGTCTATATTATTGGAAATACTATCTATCACGCAACAGTCTCGAGGGAGGGGAACAGTAAAGAAAGAAGAGACTGAGTTAAGTAGAGAGGCATATAAGAATGGTCTGGAGATACAAAAGAGAATTCCCTAGCCAGCGGGAGAGGCTCAAGGACATAAAAATCTAGGCCATGGATGTGGAAATTAGAGTCCTTCCTAAAGAGAGGGAGATAGCCAGAAATCGAGAAATCAGAGGAGGTGATTGAAGAGTTTAGTTTCACAGAGAACTAGGATGTCTGGAGACTTTTCAAGTAGGAGCGTTTCCACACTGCAGAAGAATACCACGAAGAAAGGTTAAAGGGTTTAAGTATTTTTTGTTGAGCTGGTTTAGGTTTATATCTTTCGTTGTTTATAGTCATGATGTGTTATTTTGGTAAGGAATTGCCTAATTTAGTAATAGCAGTCGCTCGTCTAATGTAACATATGCAGAAAAGGAACTGGCGCAGACTAAAACATAGTGTGGCCTCGTGGTTTCCTACCTGAGGAGCTTTCAGGAAGACTCTTCCAGACACGATATGGCTCCGATATTATGCAACTGTTGTTTAGAGCAGCATCTCAAGACTCTACGCAAGAGTTCGAAGTCCTAACTACCAGTTGTGAACAAGAACCAGGAAAGTACCAAACCAGTACCCTCAGTATGAAGAGACGTAGCCACCATCGACACATATCACAAAAAATCATGACAACACTACTATTAAGGCCAGAAAAATGAAAAGGAAAAAGGATCGGAGAACCCTTTTCTAAACAGGAAACAAGAGAAAGAGGGGGAGTATGAACCTGGCGATAGGAAAGCCTATCTACTCCTATAAAAAAAATAATCAAAAAACAAAAAAAATCCCGGTTTGACTTCCAGATAAATTATTTCAAAGCTTTCAGATAACTTTGGTGAGTCGAGCTGCGGCGCACAGATTCCCCAATTTTTTGAACTCCACGGCACGCAGATCTGTATACAAATATGCATGAATACCTTTATTATTAAAAATAAATAAATAAAATAACTGCATTATTAAAAATAAATAAAAAATAAAAATAAAATAATTTAAGTTTTAACTTAGTATTTGTCCGAATACAAACTCTTTCAAACTACGTTCTCATAATCCCTAGTCAGTAACCACCAAAAACAAAAAAAAAACTTCAGTAAATACTGCGACCCCAATCAATTAACATACATATATATTTTTTAAAGAGTGAAGAAACCACAAGTAAGAATGCGCTGTTTTGATGTAAGGAATATTGTGGTAAGTTAATGGCAAAGCCAAGTTTAAATCTAAGAGAGAAGACCGTCCTTTTCCCCGTTTTGGCCTTGTGCTACATTGTGTATATATATATATATATATATATATATATATATATATATATATATATATATATATATAGTGCTGTTCGATAAAAGTGACTCACCTGATTTTTACTTAAATTTTTTTTCGCCTATTGTTTTTGAGGTCAAACTAATTTTTAATCTTACTAATATAAAGACTCCTTCCCGACCACCTAGAAAAAAGTTTACTCACCCTAATGGTATTCTATTGATAATTATAATTTTGGATATAAATGAGATTTAGGAAAAACTCTGTGCAAAAAAGTGACTAACTTATTTCCTGCAACTAGTAATCAATTGAAACCTTGCATGGTCCAATTACGACTCAGACTGTTGAATGCTGACGTTTTGTCCACAAATAAATCACTTAAAGATAGAGTATGAAAATTCGTGCCTTCGCCATATTATTCTCTGTGAATTTCATAAATGGGTTATGCGTCAGAAGTGCGACAAAAAACATTTAGAAAGTTTGTTTGGATTGTGCTCCAGCACTTCGGATGGTCAAAAAAAGGTGATTTTAACCTAAACGATCAACCATGCTCCGGATGAACTTCCGACGTCGATGAAGACGCTCTTCTTAGCATTGTTGAAAATAAACCGAAGATTTCGACGGAAGATATTGCTAAGACATTGAAAATCGATGTCTTGACTGCCTTTTGCCATTTGAAGAGACTTGGGTTCAAGAAAAATACCGATTTTGACCAATCGAAAATGTGTTATTTTTTACCACGACAACGCATTTTTCAAAACAAACTTTGCAGAAGCTTAAACAGATGAAATGGAAAAGCCCCCCCCCCCAATCCTTCCGTATTCTCTTAACATGACTCCTTTAAATTCTCATTTGCTTTTAATATAACAAAAATTCAGTAGAAAATTATCTCACAACCTTCCCCCAACAAAACCCATGAAGTGTCCACGAAAATGGCACCAAGAAGCTTGTAGAACGATGTGGGACAATTGTTAAAATAATGGAGTCTATGTACTTGAAAAGTTTTTTGCGACTATGTAAAATTTTGTTTTAGCAACGATCTAATATGTGGTCAATTAATATATTTTTTTAATCTGTTCTGCTAACAGAAGTTGACAAAGAAAAATGCATTTCAGATGTATGTGTATTCGAGCGATAGAAAGAAATTGTCAAAAACTATGGATGCACACGCCGATAAAAAAGCCCGCAAGAATTGTGTTCCAGATGATGCAACAATGAATCAAAACTATTTCAGATAATTTCTAGAAGCATTGCTGGAAATAGTCAAAGGAAAGAAATCCCAACCTATTTGCTATGGAAAGTACAACGGCAACACCTAAGGTGATGAGACTGTAACCCTTTACTCCACAGGGAGTCCACAGGTTAAAAGCAATAGATAGATAGATAGATAGATAGATAGATAGATAGATAGGAACAGACGAGAATAGAAAAAAAAAAGAGAAAATTATTCAAATTATTTCAGTCTGTAAAGGGAGTACATTTTCGGGCATAAAGTCAAGAAACATTATAATAGCAATAGTTTACAAAACATGCTTATATTCACATATTGAAATGATAGCCACTGAAAATATATTTTAAATTATTTATGAAAAGAATTTGTGATGAAGCAATCGTTTGGGTGAATTCATTCTGAAGATGCAAAATGAATTCTGCTTTCCCAAAAAGTTATCAGCAGGAGAAATGAAATTGGCGGGAAAAATGAAATCGGCGGGAAAAATAAAATCGGCGGGAAGGATGAAATCAGTGCGAAAAATAAAATCAGTGAGCCAAGTTCAAATTCGCGCCTAGTTTTTTGTGTTCTCGAATGCATTTAGGAAAGGCATGAATCCATCTTTTCTCTCTCGAATAGCAGCAGTTTAAATAGAATAATTGACTGAACTCTCAAGTATACGAGATGAAATATTCTAAATTCAAAACTACAGAGATGGCAGCAGGAAACCATTCCAGTATCTTTCTACAAAAATCATGGCAAGTCATTAACAATAAAGAAAAAAATCTGTGGCGAGACATTTTGCCGTATTTTCTGAAGGATCATAGCATTAAAAACATACTTTAAGTTTCAATATGCTGGGTTATTTTCTTAGACCTTTTCAGGAAACCAAATTCTTTGTTGACAGTGCAGCTGGGAGTTCATTGCTCAGTTGTTTCACAAACTACAGCTTTTACCAAGCTAAAACTATACGAAGAGAGTCAGCAACTCATATGCAAAGAAATTACAATCATACAGAGAAACATTGATTAATAAGCAGATTAAAAGTATCAACGCACATTTTATGCTCTTATAACATCCTCAGTAAGCCAAGCATAGAATTGAAGATTATAGTCGAGCGTTGATCAAAATTCGGTTTAAGTGCACAAAACTGTACCAACTAATGGTCAAACAGCAAACTAGCCTCGTTGATATAAAGATTTTTTCTTTTTATCATTTTAATCCAAGAAAGGACATAATACCACCAGAACTCAAAGGATAGTATGGAGTGAAAGAGAATGAGAAAACTTTAGTGAGATGTGAAGAAAGTGCAATAAAGGAACTAGGTTCAAGAAGACAAAAGATGGCGATTGACGTTGCATCTAAAATTTTGAAAGTTGTATGTGACAGAGAAGCAAGAAATCGAAATGAAGTTCCACATATGAGAAGTGCTAGAAGGTAAGCATTTAGAAACATTTAGAATAGAAGTGGCGCTTGTATTTACCTAGTTCAACCGTGAAATGGTGAGAGTTATTTGTTCAGTGGAACGAGCAGAAATCCTTGTAACTATAACAATGGCAATAAAGAAAGCAGTGTATACTAATGAGATGTTTGATTTGTATGACTTTAAAATACTTTTAGGAACCTCCTCAGTCAAGTTTCAGTGTAGCATTTGATAAAAAACGTTATCATTCATACTCGTGTTAATATGTTGATTCTGCAGACCCGTAAATAAATGCTTTTGCAGTTAAAGAAATTTTTGAAAGTTATGCGGATACTAACCTTTTGACGCGCCACAAATCTCGTGTCAGTGTCCATCCATTCTAGTTCTCGTAAAATCTCGCTGAATGAATCCTGTAGGTTGCGTATCATTTCGATCATCTTGAAAGAAAGAAAAATAAGATAAATACAAGAGAGAGCACAAATTTAAAGGAACTTTCTTTTAATCAAACCAACATCCTAAGAGTAATTTTGGGATCATCTTCGATAACATTCCAATGCTTACCTTATTGTTTTTCATTAATTATTATTGCAATATATGGCTCATCTCAAATATTACCAAAATATACATTGCACTGATAATAGGAGGTTATATAAGGACCCATCCAAAAGGAAAGAAAGAAAGCTTTTTCTTACATCATCGAAAGAATGTAGAATCCATGTTCGGCGATACCTATAAGCCATAGACCTTCTCACTGACAGTAATTGACGAAGTCTAGAGTTGAATACACATTGGTGTTTAAATGAGAACATGGTAAGTTATTCTTAGCATCGCTTGAGAATGGAACAGAGATCCGAATTTTAAGTTTAAATTCTAAGATTCTATTTTAAGATTTAAGTCTCGGTTTCCAAACATAGAGACATATAATTTTAATACATACATATATATATATATATATATATATATATATATATATATATATATATATATATAATTGGTGCTGAGAGAAAAAAAAAAAATATAAAACTTAAAGATTATAAAAATTCACTCAAAAACAGGAAAATTAAAAAACTCAAAAACCGGAAATTAATTGGAGATAGATAGATAGATAGATAGATAGATAGAAAGAAAGAAAGAAAGAAAGAAAGAAAGAAAGAAAGAAAGAAAGAAAGAAAGAAATTTGGTGCTGAAATATGTACAATATATTTGGCATTCAACATCAATTTAGTAAACAATTTTAAATGTTATATTATCTACTCGGACTCCTATTCCGTTTTACTGACCCTTAATATCAGAACATAAAGACGTCCGTAAATTATTAAAGACCTTTTAAGCAAAAAATTGATTTTAACTAGTTGGCTCCTGAGCCACACTAAATGAAGCGACACAGCCGACTCAGGTGCCATGTCAGCTCTGGATATTTCCCCTAATGACAGACTTATGAAACAAAATTTGGTGACTTTCCTCAGAAAATATAAATGTGTCAACAGTGCTGAAGTAAAAGACATGCACAGCAGTCCCTTCGAAGGGAAATACACGTCAAGAAATTAGAAATTAGGAAAACCCGAAAAGAAAAAGTAACTTTATCCAGACTACTCATCAACCACACAAAACGCGCAAGCCTGTATGAGCTCTATGAAACATGGTGGAGTAAAGGATAGCGGTTTGCATTGAGGAATCGGAGAGCCGAGTTCGAATTCCAGTCAAATCTATTATATTCACTTACGTGCTAATACCCTTAGCGAGATACTTTGTGAATCCAACAATTATCATATCTTTTATTATGTGTCTTGGATCCAACCAATCACAACCACGTTTTTATTTGCATATAATGAACTTGGCTGGGATCCCAACTCGCAACCTGTTTCTGAACGACAAACCCTTGACAATGTAGGATTTCACAGATCACCGAAGTTAAACAATGTCGAGCCTGGTCAGAACCTAGATGGGTGACCGCTTTGGAATACCAGTTGCCGAAAATGTGGATGTGCCTTGGATGACGTCTCGCAATGAGGATATCGGAGGGCCGAGTTCAAATTCTAGTCGTGTTCGCGAATACTGTAGTGTGTACTTATCATGCATTGAAAAGAGATATGATCACTCAAGAGTGTCACATCCGCTCTTACCAACACTCATTAAGACAGCGCGGTTGGGTAATGGCCCATGCCTTTCCAGGAAAAGGCTTACATCTAACAAAGACTTTCAAAGAAGGAGGAGGAGAACGATGGGGAAAGAGGAGATGTGTAAGAAGAAGAAGAAGAAGAAGAAGAAGAAGAAGAAGAAGAAGAAGAAGAGGGTGAGAATTAAGAGAAAATGAGAAAGAGGAGAAGAAGAAAGCAAAAGGTGGAGGCTGTCAGTTGCACTTCATTAGAACTAATCAAGCTCAGCTTCGCGTATCATTCTGCAATATGTTCGCTAATTATTTCCATAATTCTCAGAGAGCCATTGCTGTTCATTCCTGTAATTTGTATATCTTCAGTCATTGGCAACCCTCGCAATATGACACAAAATTATCAAGATGCTATTGCACGTGTTGCTAAATATGGAAAGCCTAATTTATTTCCTTATTCCACTTGCAATTCAAATTGTCCCAGGATTAAAAACAACCTTGGCGTTAATGAACGATCAGAAAATCGATCTGGTTTCACGTATGAACAAATTTCTTACAGCCTCATTTCTTGAGAGTAGCTTTAGATTACTTAAGACAAACATTTTCGAAAAAGAAACTACCTCAAACAAAAGGTTAAGAAGGAAGTTCCGATCAGTACTGAAAAGAGCAATAACAGTTACTGAACTTGCGAAATATATTTTCCTGAAAAATGGTTTTAAAAGAAAGATTTTATAAATCAGACAAGAAATTATGATCTGGAATCGAAATGAATGCAGTGATGACACCTACCCCGATTCCATAAAAATATTTCAGAGTGTGGAATTAGTAAACAAAGAATTAAAAAGGCATATAAAAGACTTAAAGAAAACAAAAATATTGTAATTACAAAGAGTGATTTTGTTATTTTAAATAAGACTGACTATAACAAAAAATTTGATTCCATTCTAAATAATACTACTGACCTTCTTAAGACACAAATAAACAGACTAATTACATATATTAATTGCAATTAGTGTATATATATATATATATATATATATATATATATATATATTAATTGCACTTAGTATATTTATATATATAAGTAATTCATCGAGTCTGAAAAACCTCAACATAGAATGCTGTTCCACTGGACAGCCGTTTCGTCTATATTTGGGACTCATCATGATGTTTGCATACACTAACTGTCAGGGTTGAAACTCTGACGGTTGTGGATGAGCATCATGATGTTCCCAAATATAGGACGAAACGGCTGTCCAGTGCTTTCAGCATTCTGTTGAGGATTTTTTAGACTCGATGAATTACTTAAATATAATTATCAAATACTCCTAATAATTTCTATCATATATATATATATATATATATATATATATATATATATATAAAGGGCATGATTATGCAAAGTTAGTTCAGTTATGTGCCATATGTATTACACGCTTAGGCAATCGTGTATCTTTCGATACATGACTGACGAGGAAGATTTTTGCCCGCAGTAGGTTGACATTTCTTTCTGTGGTAGACCAGTTGCCATGCAAGGCTATTTACCTATAGCTCAGGGGAGAAGAAGGGGATTCATACCTTTCCCAATGGTATTAGCACGTAAGTGTATGTTATGGATTCGACTGGAATTCGAATTCGAACTCGGCTCCCCGATTCCTCAATTCGCGGCGTTATATATTACTTCACCGTGTCCTCATCCTCCCTATGCAAAATAGCGATTTTAATATAAAAGATAAATACGTTGAATAAAATGATCAAGCAGTTTTGATATCTCCATATCTCTAATCGTAATGTTTCCCATCCTGATGCAATGTGATATTCTTATTATACGATGCATGAACAATTTGCATTGTAAATAGACTTCCTATACAGTTACTACAAAAGCAACGTGTGTATTTTCAAACAAATATAACTAAACAGATATTAGAGATCATTTAATCCATGACTCACATCTGACCCCATGGATCAAACTTAACAAATGTCTCAAAGCACGTTAATTTTTTCTTTTCATTTTATTATCTTGACAATATCGTTATGTCTTCTGTGAAAAAAGTGGATAATTTGACAAGTCATCAGTAGATTTAGTTGATGTATGAAACTGGGAGATGTTTTATTTACGACTTCTACTTCTTTGCATTCTTTTTCTACACATTTCATATATTTAAAAAAAAACTGTCAATGGAATTCTTACAAAAAATATTCAAAGATACTCTCACGACACGTTGTCTATTATCTGATGGCATGAATATTAGACTGGAATGGTTGTCACTCTTAAGGGGCATTTCAAATGCCCTGACCTTTGCAATATGTCTGCAATATGTGCTTATTTTCAGCTAGCCAATTCATTTTCTCTCTGGTAAACATATCAACATGCCACGACCAAAAACCACCAAGAATAGGATCACGAAATATTTAAAAATGAAATCTTGCATGTAATTCATAATATTAGCCTTCAAAATGGAAATGGTCGTTCCAGAATGGGTTAACTTCAACCACTTTGAAAAGCAAACATAACTGAAGTGTAAGTGCCAGCAATGACTGATATTGATTATGAAACCAATGCCAAATGTATTGACTTTAATTATAAATGCTGTCATGCAAATCCGCTATGGTGATACCTCACAACTAAGTGGTTTTTATTTTGGCTCTCTTAGTGGCTCAGATAAAACCTTCACTTTTAATTTCCTTTGCGGTTATCTAAGAACAATGCATCATACAGTTTCTTTGTAGCCTGGACTGGAATTGCTGTTGCTCTGCTTTCAGAAGGCGAAAACCGTCCATGATTTATTTCAGCTGCCAGTACCTATAATGGAAACAAGTGTTTGCAGTATATCCGCTACGCCAGATAACGCTTTCTATATGAAGAAACAAATATTTTTCATTATTGAAACTTTGATAATTTCATACGTGCTTTCAATGCCATTTCACCGATGTTGACATAATCAACGTGATTTTACTTGGTGAAAATTTTTGTCAAATGTTATGTTGGATCTTTACGCTACTGCATAGATGACATTGACGAAAGGACAGTTTCTTTATCTGACTCATTTAAATAGAGGAGAAGGATTGACCTGGCAGCTTGTATTCTGGGAAGCAACGGGAGGAAAGACTTCAAGAGAACACATGCTTAGCCGCGTGTGATCTTAATCAGTCTATCGAACCTAGACGTGGGAAGCATATCGACGCTTCAGAATTCCTGCGACCCTCTCCTGAGTTCGCGTCGTTTTGGACTTAACCCAGACAAAGTTATTCTATTACTGTCACAATACCATGCCAATGAACTATTCTGGCTAATCACTTCGCAATTTGTAACATATTAAATCTCTAATAATCGAAACTACTATCTAACCTTATTTCAAACAATATAGACTTGTCCAATATATCAGCGTAATAGAAGACTATCGCGAATTGGTTGTACTCTTTTTAGTGTTTGGGGTTTAAAGACTCGTGGCAGAAGACCACAGTTCCGAAGAGACTTATTTAGATAATCATTATGGGTGTTTAATTAAGCATTAAGCAGGTTTAGTTCGGAATTACACACACACACACACATACATACATACATACATACATACACACACACACACACACACACACACACATACATACACACACACACATACATACATACATACATACACACACACACACACACACACACACATACATACATACATACATACACACACACATACATACACACACACACACACTCTCTCTCTCTCTCTCTCTCTCTCTCTCTCTCTGAATATTCACGGTTTGATTGATATCCTTTCGTTATTAAGTATGCAGGGGCTTTTCTCCTTTACACGAATTACTTCCTTAAAAATATGATATTTGTAAGTGTTTGTGCGTGCGGGTGTATCTGTGTATAGATGAGTATAGCATTTTCTTTTTTTAGAATAAAGACATTTACCCGTTGCTGATCATTCTATGCAGTCAAAACTCGCTTGCGGGATCGTACGATCCATTTATGGATTAGGGAAGCCTGAGTTTTTTTAATTTCTCCCTTTCCGATAGGGGTGGGGTGTCCGCAGGCAAATTTTATTGGGGGAAAGTTATTTGCAGTTCTTCAGGGTTCCAAAATCTCTTTTTAAATAAATTGCATCCTGCGATTGATATTTTTTGCAAGACTCGTTACGTGGTCACGATGGTATTTGATCGCCACCAGCAGAGTCACCTGAATGACGGAGTCTAATGTTGAATAAACCCGAAATTCTTAAGGATCCTAAGGTAACATCAATAAACGTACAGATGTCTTTCTAAACATAGTAGAACATGTTGGGGGAAGTTACAGATTATGTTGCTGGGATAAGATACAACATGTTGAAATTTGGAAGCATTCACAATCAGCGATCAACGAAGCTCTGCTTGCTGACCGGCAGCTACATTGGCTTGGGTACGTTATCCGACTCCTGCAATATGCTTTCTTCGGGGAATTAGACTTAGACAAAAGGGCTGACGGTTGTTAATATAAATAATACAGGGACCACAACCAGAAGTTTCATTTTAGAAATCTTGGTTGATGATCGAGCCAACTGGAGGCAGGTCTGCATTGGACGCTGTTCAAACCACAGAAGCAAAGTTGATTCCTCAAAGAGTGGAACGTCGTCAAAGACGTTACGTGAAGAGTCCTTTTTTTTTCTACTGACGCCCTAATTATGGAAAAGTGTGCCGCTCTCTGTTGGTCTAATTAGCCACACGAGAACCTATCAACAATGAAGGGAACCAATCGACACCGTCTACAATGATGAAACACTAGATGGTTATGCATTAGGAATAATATTGACTAAAAAAAAACAACTCATTAATACTTAATTAATCAGTTAGAGAAATTACCTGGAAAAATAGTTTCATATCTATATGCTGATGTAAGTTAAGGATTTCTGAACACGCTAACCTAATGTAAAAAGTTAAATTTAGAGGTTTGTGCAATAATTATGCTCAGAATGAAAAAAGAGGGCTTGAAAAATTTTGATACTCCCAAAACAGACTGAAGGCAAGAGGAACAAAAGAAAACAACGCATGAATTTCCTAGCGGTCAACCACGACGCAGTGTAATGCTTAGTAAGCTTGTCACGCTACAACAATTCTGACTGAGTAGTGAGTTCGATCCTGACTGGATTCCCCATACTTTCAGTCTAGTGCTTAGAAAATCACCATAACATACCTAGCGAGCTTAGATAAATGGAGGCGAAGCATGATTTAGGAGAGATAAAAAGGACAATATTTTTAAGAGCAAAGGATAGGAAATTGTGAAAAGCCATGATCGCGTACGTCCTGAAGATGCACGTGACATAGAAGAAAATCCCTTCACCAAGGACTACGCAAGAATAAATAATTACTCATTTACATATCTTGAAAGAATTCGAGCTGGTTCATAATATACAATCTGGATCAAAGGTTTTAATTCCACAGAACAAACTTTGTCACAGTGATTTACAATTTGTCTTTCGTTTTAGAAAGAGATCATAATTTTAAGAAAGTTGAATCATATCATCTGGAACTAATGTAAAGTTATTGTTGTACATTTTATTGATACCACGAGACGAAATCTCACATACGTCACATTACATTTTATGCAAACTCGTACTCCGTCAATCACTGTCGGCCAATGAGCAAATTCGGCCCAGGGGAACTTTCTGAAACAAAGACTCTTTATTCTCACGAGGATGTGCATCAGTCCCTATTCTCTCTCAGCTGGGTGTTTTATATATATATATATATATATATATATATATATATATATATATATATATATATAGAAAACTAGACTCGTTTCGAAAAACCCTCGAATTTTTGATTTGTTAATCAAATCAATTTCGAGGGAAAAAAAGGTTTTAAAAAAAGAAAGAGCTACAAACATGAACTTCTGCCGACAAAAAATCGCACAGATGCAGGTCTGAAGCCCAAAGAAAAAAACCCGATACGAGTAACAACTAACTAACAAAAGAGCTCAATACAATCGTAGAGCAGACCTAGATACACCAAGTGAGCCAGACAAACCTACCTAGGTTTCACCTAAACGGATCGTCAGGAAAGCTTTCCTGACGATCCGTTTAGGTTTGTCTAACTCACTAGGTGTATCTATATATATATATATATAAATATATATATATATATATATATATATATATATATATGAAACTCAGTACAAAAAAGAAGGATTACTGTCCAAATACACAATATATATATATATATATATATATATATATACACACACACACACAATAATATGTATATACAATATATATATATATATATATATATATATATATATATACACAATAATATATATATATACAATATATAATACATATATCCTTGCGCGCGCGTGTGTGTGTGCGCGCGCGCACGTGTGAAAAGCCTCAGATAGAATATGTATGTAAAAAGACAATATGAGTTAAGACAAAAAGGAAAACGTACCTTTGGCGACACGTTTCGACAACCGAAGAACTTTTTCATGACAAAAGCTAGGATATTAATTTGTGACAAGTATCTACGGAGCAAACATGTTGTTAGTTTTTCAATTTTTTTAATTTAAGAAGTGATCCTAGATTAAGAGTTGATTTCAATTTTTTAATTTTAGATAGATTCAAGAATTTTTAGTTTATGTTTATTATTTTCAGGAAAAAGCATAGATGCATTTTCAACGAGATTTTTTTTTTAAATTGCGAATGTGGACAAGCATGCTGTTGTAAATGTTTAGTAATGTTAATCAAATGAAAACTCACTTTTCGAGACAACATAGTTGTAGTGTGACCATCATAAATATTACTTTTCTCTTTGGAGATACAATCTTCCAAGGGACATTTAAATTTATATATAATGTTGATTTTTTGCAACACGTTAATTGGTGGGGAGGAGTCATTGCGAATAATTAAATTGGATATATTGAATTTAATATAGTAGATAATTCATTTTATTTGTCTTTTTACAACCTCTTCTACACCTCGTTCCGCTATCCTTTTACACAAGCCGATCTGGTAGGTTGCCCTTGCCTCACCTTGTCTCTTTTGCCTTCGGTATTTCCTGTGTGTGTTAAATTCTCCCAACCGTCTTTTCTCACTATTTGTCCAAGAAATTTTAGCTGTGTTTTTCTGATTCCGAATATAAAAGTTCTTTTTGTCTCCATTTCCCTTCTTCGTTGTTTACACACTTCGTCCGCCGTATTCTCAACATCCTTCTGAAGAACGACATTTCTGTTGACGTCAGTCTTCTCTTTATAAAAGAGATTGTCCAGTATTCACTGCCATAGAGGAGGATTGATATTCCAAAGCAGGTCAGTACTCTTTCCTTGGTTTCTAACGAAATTTTCCTGCACATTGCTTATTTCTATACATATTTGTTTTCCATTGTCGAATGAAGGTTACAAATTCGTTTTTTTCTTAATTACACCTGCCTAAACCTAAAATATAATCTTAATAAATACGGATGCAAACAATTCGGAATAACCTGTAATTAAAACAAGACATAATATATTTATATGCTATGTGGGTAGTTTTAATCAAATTTATATTGTTGATATTGCTTGAGCTGTATATTCCATGTTATTTTTCTATTCTTTTTTTCTTCACTAATTTAATGAAGATGTGCGTATAGCGTAACGGTTATTTGGAGTTGAAAGTGGAATTGACATAAAGAGTTCGAATTCAGACTGGATCAGTTTTGTTCTTTTCGCAAAAAAAAGGCATGAATCTGTCTTCTTTTCGTTATGGGTTAAGTAAGAAAGAAGACTAAGATTGCTTGCTTTGAGTGTCATCCAGTCTAGGAAAAAGGAAATCTGAATTCTAACCACACTGTAGGGTAGATAGGCTCTTTAAATATAATACAGCAACCAGTCTAAGATTTCATTCAAAAACGTTCTAAAGAGATTTCTTGCACGAGATACACCTATGGCCGCAGTACACATGTTACCTTTACGGTCGTAATATTCTACAGGATTCATTATGATTATGAATGGAATTAGCTTGTCAAATAATCATACTTATTATAAAACCCAGGTTGTGTGTGTGTGTGTGTGTGTGTGTGTGTGTGTGTGTGTGTGTGTGTGTTTATATATTGGATCGGATTTTCTACATTTTTCGACCGATTTCAACAAAACTTCACAGGACTACGTAAAATTACCTTGCGGTGGTTCTGACAGCGCCAAAAATTGGAAAAACACAATTGTTTTTGCACGAACAAGAAATCAGTTTGAAAACACCATTAAGAGGCATCGCGAGAATGAAAGGGGGACAACTCATATCGACTTATACTTATTATAAAACCCAGGTTGTTTGTGTGCGTGTGTGTTCGTTTATATATGGGATCGGATTTCCTACATTTTTCAACCGATTTCAACAAAACTTCACTTTTTTTTGGCAGGTAGTGTTTCTTATTTTCTTGCACACTTTTTTCTTTATTTTTAAATTCAGAATGCTTTAAAAATTCCATTTACAAGACAATTGTTTATAATAACATTCTATTCAATCGGTAGACTCATAACGATTGAAAACAATGTTTTTGTTTGAGTTTGGGTTTGACCAATTCGTAAAAAAAAAAAAACTAATTAAAACATGCGTGTCCGTCAACCTTAAACAATAATCTTTGTCAGGGCTCTACTGCTAGTCATTAATAAAAAAAACAAAACAATCTTGTTACACATAAGAATGTTTATCATATGTCTTACTCTAATTTACAAGCCTCCATTTTTCGTTTAGATTTCATTTTTATTTTTACTATAGTTTACCCAATACAAGGCCTAAGTGCCGCTCAAGGTAACGTAGTAAATACGTATAAGATGAGAGAAAGCTTAATATCTTATGGAAATATATAGGATAGATAACAACTTGAAAAGGTGAAGATAGTAATGGTCGAGAAATAATCCCCTCGAGAGTCAGTTCG